>ML794945.1:437978-468771 GCA_009831015.1 Picea engelmannii
GCACCCACTCAAAAGGACTTCCATTTTTTGAACTAAAGGTGTTAGCCTTGGAGGAAATTTCTCCAAAGTTCCATCCATTACACCAACCATTGGTGTTTCAAGTAGATATATTAGCAATGGTTTTGAGTCCAAGAGAATCCAACCAAAAGTTCAATGGAGCCAATTACTATATATGGACCGAGGGATGATTCCCAATTATATTGTCATTCCAAATATCTATTGAAAACCAATTTCTTGGAACCCACGTGAGATCTAATTGAATTATGGGCATTGATGCATAAACCAATTTCTATACTGGGGATCCATTCCTGGCTATAGGAAGCACATCCAAACATATTTTTCTAGGTTCGACAAAATGTTTCTTGATAGACCTTTTTTCCACCATTTATATTTCCCAGTAACCATTCTCCATAGGATCTTATCCCCCAAGGCTATGTTCATCAATCCATGATCAAGAATCCCCAAACCTCCATGCATTTTAGGGGCATGCACTATGGACCAATTTATTAGATGAAATCTCTTATTATTGTATTTTCCACCTTTCCACAAAAAATTTCGAATCTCCCTTACTATTTGTTGTTGAACACCTATGGGAGCCAAGAGAGATGAATATTAGAAGGCAGGGAGAGTAGATAAAACTGCTTTGATGTGTGTAATTATCCCTACTGAATTTAGCCAATGAGCTCCCCATTTCACAAATTTTGACTTTCTTTTGGTTTAAGATTTTCTACCACATGTTAGAAGTAGCATAATGAAGACAAATAGGCATTCCTAGATATGTAAAAGAATTACAATCAACCTTATAGGGAAAATGATAAATATTAGACACAATTGCAAGGGCATTTTGGCTTATATTCTAGGTGTATATTTGGATTTTGAGATGATTGATTAAGCCTCCATATAATGACTAAACAAGTCCAAATTTTCTTTGAACCTTTTAGCTATTATGACTGAAGATCCTCCCAAGAGAAGAGCATCATCTGCAAACTAGGAGTAGTTGATTCTTTTCACTCCTCTGACTATTCAAATTCCAAGCAAAAAACCATTAGCGCAATCACATTCCAATTTCCTGCTTAAAGATTCTTCCATAATTATGTACAATAGTGGAGATAGGGGGAAACCTTGTCTCAGTCCTATACTTGTATTGAAAAAACTAGTTGGGTGCCGATTAACCAAGGGAGATATCCAAGGATTACTAATACAAGCATATATCCACTGAATGAAATCATCATTGAATTGAAGTTGGTGAAGAATATTAATGATAAAAGAGTCTCTAACCCGATCAAATGCATTGGCCATGTCAATCTTGACTATCATTCATTTATCCCATTTATTTTTTCTCATACATATTGCTTCTTGTACTGGAATTATATTATCTGTGATTTTCTTTTTTACCATAAAACCACATTGATTCATTGATATAATTTTGGGGAGAAAAATTTCAAGCCTAGCTGCTATAATTTTTCTTATTATTTTGTATGAATCATCGCACAAAGAGATCGGTTTGAACCTAGAAAAAGATGTTGGGTTTTCTTCTTTAGTTATGAGGGATAAAAATGTTGAATTTGTGGCTCCTCCCATTCTAAAAGATTTTTTAACATACTGTATCATTCTCACTAAATCGTATTTGATTGTGTTCCAACAGACCCTATAAAAATGGATATTAAATCCATCTAGCACAGGGGCTTAGGTCAGGTTCTAGCTCCCAAATCACAACTGATATTTCTTTTTATGATACACTCTACATAATATTTTCATTTTCTTCCATGGAAATGGTTGTTGGTATATTATTCAACATTGGAGTAGTAACCACTGGCTCCACTCCTTCCTTTTCATTATATAGATATTTAAAGTGGAGATAAGTTGCTTCCTTAATTTTATCAAAAGTATTGAGGGTATCCCCATAGATAATATTGATCTCTTTAACATTGTTCCTCCATAATCTAGCTCTCGTTTGTTTATGAAAGTAAGCAATATTCTTATCCCTTGCCTCAAGCCATAAAATCCTAGATTTCAATCTCCAACTCATTTATTCATTACAAATATCTTTTTCACACCCTTGGAATGCCTGTCTTTCTTCCATTACCATACTTGAGTGACTCAATTAAGCTCAATTTGATTATGTATTCTTTCTAACTTCTCCCTGTAAGATTGAACTTCATATTCTGGAGAAGATTTGATTTTTTTACCCATTCCTTGAGCACTTTCTTACTATCTTTTATCTTTTTCTCCCATATATGGATCGTGGAACTAACCACCCAATTACACTAGTTTCACTTTATAATTCATTCACCACTTTATCCTATAGACAAAGGGGGTTGAAATGGAAAGGAATTGGGCCATAATCGGGCACCTCCTTGAGCATCAACGAAATTGGTTTATGATATGATGCTTCCCATAGGATGATTATAGAAGAGGATGCAAAATCACTCTCCAAGAAAGTACTTTGGATCAATAAATTTTCTATCCTGGTAGCTATATGCCTAGGACCAATCTTCTTGTTCGACTAAGTGTATTTTCCTTTATGAGGTTTTACATCTACTAAATCCCATACAAAAATAAAATCTTCCATCCTTTCTCTAAATGGATCTTGCACTATACTCCCTCGCCTTTTCTCATTTTGAACAAATGTAGTATTAAAGTCCCCTATCACTATGCAATTATGCCAATGAATCATCCCTTTCAAGTTTATTAAAGAATCCCAACACTCCTCTTTTTCAGAATATAAGCAAATCATGCATACATTGATCACATTTATCTCCTCACCTATATGTTGATTTTTGAGATGGGTAAATATCCAATGTTGCGATTTCTAAGTATGGGTTATCCTCTAGACAACATCATTCCATATAATGCATAATCCTGCTAAGGAACCTTTACACTAACTGTCAATCCTTCACCATTTTTCCAAAATTTTCCACATCTTAGTACAACTTCTACCTTGTCTAATTTTGTCTCATAGATTAGGAGGATTGAGGGATTTTCCTTTTTGACCAAAACCATTGTTGATTCCACTTTTTCTTTTCTCCCTAATCCCATACAATTGTAGGAGACTATATTCATTACTTACTCATAGGTTTTTGGAATCCACCTCCCGATGTATTCGTTCCACTTTGATTTCTTGTGATTCTTTTTCCCAATAGATTCGAGAGGGTATGTTGTTGTCCCAACTCTATTTATTTCTCTTCCACTTCTTCTCTTTTGTCTTTTGCAGGTTTTTTTCCAAGTCTTCTTTGAGTTTTCCATTATATTACTATCTCTTCTCTATCATCATCTATTCTTTCATCTTCTTCATAAGGGATTTGGTAGTCCAATCCAAAATATAAATTTAATGCAACCACAATTGAAGGAAGTGGGAGATACTCTACATGATTAGGATTGCAACTCCCAACCTTAGGTGACTAGATGAATTTAGGGTTAATCTCTTTTCTTGGAATCCTAATATTAGGGTTGTCACTATTTGGAAAAGTGATCACTATTTCATTAACTGGATCAATTTCTTCATAAGATAAAAATTCATACCTATTTCTATTACTGATACCTACTACCCATTTTAACCCTGATGTTGGAATGTCTTTGGCCCTGTTTCTTGGGCTCTAGATGTGCCAACCTTAGATGGTGCCCCTGTTGTTTTCTTAGTGCCTATTTCTTGTGATATTATTACCACTGATGGATTGTGTTTTGACTACTGTGTTGTACCTATTTTGATCCAGGAGGATCTCAGTGGCCACCTAGCTTTTCCAACTAGCTCAAAACATTTTTTTGGAAACTTACTGTTTTTAGTAGTTTTTCGATTCCTCAACTTTTGGGGCCATTTTTAGGGTATAAACGATGAATTTTCATGATTTGGCACCTCAACGATATCCAAAGGCTCAAATTTATCCCCCTAAATGAAGCTACTCATCAATACCTTTCCAACGAGCTATCATGCGTCCTAAATGGATATCGTATGCAAACGTTACGACCCTGGGAAGTTGATGCACTAACTTACCCTAATGATGCCCAAATGACTTTTGGTGCTTCATCTCCTAGGGTTAGGTTTTGGGATGTCTAGGGTTTTGGAATTTCAGTTTATTTTAAAATGGCCTTCATATCCTCATTGTACTCATCATCTTGATAATGAGCGTAGCCGTCACATATATTCTTAGAGATAAGATGCCACCATTCTAGCAAGCTTGTTTTCAGTTTGCATTGTACAGTTTTCAACATATTTCTTATTTAATAGAAGATAATTTTTACTGTATCTTTGTTATTCTTCACTGTTTCTCTGTGTTAATATTATAAATATGTGGTTTCATTTATTTCTTCTCATAAATATGGATTAGTGGTATCATAATAGTCTTCTCCTAGTCGTTTTTTTTAATAGATGTCCCCGATGTGGTCAGGGTATAGAGAGTTGGGTCTCGAGCTTGTTTCTCTTGAGGAAAAAATCTCTCACATTCCCAAGAAACTACCCATGGTAGGTGAAAATAAGGATGACGAGGCATGATATCATTTCAAAATGTTTCTCGAGGAATCCCTTGAGTGACAGAGGAACGAGATGACGGACAACTTTGCACAAATCCTTCGATGACTGCTGACAAGTGACACATCCACCTCAAGCGGAGGTGCCGCTCCCTTCAAGGTACAAATCAATTTTGATATTCCTATATTTTAAGTTCAAATACATGTGGATTCCGTAGATAAATGGTTAAACCTTCTAGAAGGGTATTTTATGTCCATAACTTTTCCGATAGAGAAAATATTACATTTGCGCTTCTCAAGGTCCTCCCCCATGTCAAAGATTGGAGGGAGAATTTTTGTGAGCAAAGGGAAATAGAGTGATCCACATTATTTGTAGTTTCACCCACTTGGGATTTCTTCAGGGATGCTATTAAGGAACAATACTACCCTATTGGAAGTTATGACGACGTGTACACAAGTTGGACCACACTGCGGTAGGAAAGAGACCAAATAGTGCAATGTTCACTAATGTATTCCATACCTTGCGCACCAAGATGGGTATCAAATATTCTAAGATAAATTTGGTGCTCAAGTACCACGACATTCTGCATAGATACATCCATAAATAATTGGATTTTTTGGACATTTCATCCTTGGGCACGACCTATCGATATGCCGTCAAAATTGAGCAGAAGATGAAACAAAAGACGCAACAGTTTGGGTCTAGGAACCCCTCACAACAAAAGCAGAGAAAGGGCATCCCCAACCTGCAGAACAAAGGATAGAGAAAATATGGGACACCTCAAGACAACCAGTCCAAGAGGGAAGTAAAGAAGGATAATGGAAAGACAAAGAAATATATCGGGAAGTGGTATGACTTCTGTTGAAACATTTATTAAGTTTTTTATCTTCAAAACTAAAACCATCCTTTTTCGAGTTTCAAATTTTCATAAAGCATAACCCTCATTATCATTTCCAAAAGACCGGTACCGAAATCCCGAAGGGCTTTATTCTTCAAATAATAAAAGGAAAAAAATAAAAAATGTTATAAAAGTCCTGATGCGCTTTCTATAAATCTTTTTTTTTTTTAATCACGAAAAGATTAAATCCTAAAGAAGTTAAGACTAACTTTTAAAGGTTTTTCGGGGTTTGGGGTTTACTGAGAACATATGTTTTAATGCATTTCCAATTGTGGAATCCTTATCCCCGATTTCCCCGAAATATGGAAGTTACTAATTATTAAAGACTACGTTAATCGCATCACAATTTTAGAAATCGTGATTCAGCGATAACATACCTCTTGTCAACACGATCCCCGAAATCCTGAAATGCGAAGTCCCGACTCATAATCTGTGTTTAAACTGAATTAATCCTGTTTTGGAAGTTAGTCCTTAATCCCGATTAATTAATTCACTAATACGAAAATTTAAGACTTAAGTTAATCATTGCGCAATTTCAGAAATCAAGATTCATCGATGACATACCTTTTGTCAATAGGATTCCCGAAATCCCAAAACGCGAAGTCTCGACTCCTAATCTGTGTTTAGTATAAATTAATTATGTTTTGGAAGCATGATTAATGACAATCAAACTTTTTAAGTTAGTTCTTGTTTCGGTTTCTGATCGAATGAAATTTTTTGAAATTTGAATCCAAAATGTGGCCACTTTAATAAAGGATAACTGATGATATGTGACACTAATGCATATCTTAGTAAATATCCACTGCATTCAATGTATTGAATTCTTGTCAGTTGCATCAATACCTACATCGTTAAATGAGTTAAAAGAGAGTTTAAAGGTTTGTGTTTCGCAACATATTCTGTTTCATACTATCAAGCGTAAGACGCATTCAGCCAAGCTCATACACTCCTTTTCTGTGACAGGTTTTCCACCTAACATAAAGTCATGGCACCAAAGAAAGCACCGAAGAAGAGTGAAGATACAGAGGAAATGCGCAACCTAGAAGGAGATATCATATCTGACACTACATCACACGCCATCGACTCAATTAAATCCTGGACACAAATCTATGAATTCCTGGATTACGAAATCAAGAATTCTCCTACCGATTCCAAGAATCACTTACGGGATGTAGCAGAATCAGAGCTTCATAAGATCACAACACGCCCTCAGCTTATGGCATACAACGACATGATCAATTAGGCCTTGAAAAATGTTGATATCCCGACAAGAATCATTTTAAATGATCAAGGGGTCATTGTCATCTCATTCAAGCTAGAACATATACAACTAATGTATAAACTCTCACCAAATCCTAAGTACACTTATAATGTCGAGTTTTTAGCTGAATTTCAAAGGAAGGAGTGTACTGAGGCAGACTGAACTTATCCCAATTTAATCAGAGAATGGTGGAGATGTCCATCAAAGTTTAGGGACGATACCCATTAGGTTTATGTCACAACATCTTTGAACGAATACATGGTCTATGTAGCCATTATGCTATGTAGACTTTTCAGGAAAAAGAATCCCTGTCATTTTCCTGTAGAATGGGTGCCCTTTTTTGAAAGAAGATTTAGAAGGATACACTTTCAACTGGAGTAAGATTTTGTCTGATAACCTAGCTCAAGAAGTTTCAAATTATAGATTTGCAAAATCTAAAGGTCAACCAATGGCCTTTTACATGTCAGCGTACATGATGGATGCAATTTGCTTCATGACTCATTTTCCCCTGATGAATTGGAGTTGGAACATAACTTGCCCTGAATCCATTCACGAGTATCACTCTGTGCTATGGGAAGAAAATTCTAAGAATGCGTTTTATGAAATTTGTCATTTTATAATAATTCCAATGCATAAAATGTTTTATGGCTGTGAACCTCCTCGCATTTCTGAGCCAGTCTCAGGAAATCTCAAAGCAATAGCCGACTGGTTTTTTGATGAAAACTTCTCTTACATTAGGGTTTACGGATTCTCAATTCCCCCTCACACACTTCCGAAATTCCTCCCGGACAGAGTGTTATTGAGGGAGGTAGCACATCAAATAGTGAAAGGTGGTATTGGAATAGAGCTAAAGGCAACTCAAAATAAATCTTGGCCAATCTTCCCTGTGTATGTTGGGAAATTTTCATTACTAAACCTAGGCCATTCTAAAGTGGAAGCTGAAGCACTGAAAGAAATAAAACTAGTAGATATTGAGCACAGAAAGCATGACCCTTATCAATTAGTAAGCATACATTTGATGCACTGTAATATGAAAGCTTATGAACATGAAAAATCTATTTATGATGATATATTCAGGGAAGTTAAAACTTATTAGGAGGTATTGAACAGGGTACGAGCCTTATCACCAGACTTACAGACTGGTTTTATGTCCTTCCAAAGTCACAGGTGAAGTTGTTTGCCAAAAATTTTGCAAGGTGAATCCATGACCCCTCCTCCAGAGCAGGAAGGGCCTCCCCCAGGCTTTGAAACAAATGTACAGGATAAAGCAAATACAAAGGGAAAAATGAAGGGGATTGAAATGCCTTCACAAGAAACAAAAGTTCCTTAGACAGAAAAATCAGAGGCAGGGAAAGGAAAGGGGTTGGAAACACCCTCAGAAATCCCTGATATTTTTCCCAAAAAAGTAGGAGGAACAACATCGACAGAACTTGGAAGTCCCATTACTTCTTTGACTCCATTACAGTCTACTTATGGAAATCCCCAAGAGGGAGCTCTATATGTTAGTGACCTTGAGCCCATTTCTAGGGATGAGATTCCTTCCTCTGATTACTTCTTCAGTAAAAAGAGGAAGGCTATCCTAAAACATGAGATGCATCCAAGAGGAGATATGATGATTAAAAACACAAGATCATTATAGATGGACAAAAACTTAAAGAGGGAGAATTCGCTACAGAAATTGCGGGCACAATGAGAGCTTTAGCATCGGCGAATTTATACTCTGTGGGTAGTTTGACAACTATGTTGGAGCAGAAAGATCAGATGATAGCTCAACTACAGGGTCAATTAAAGGAGACTGAAAGAAATATCAGTTGGGAGATAAAAAAGGGTCTATAACGAGCTAGATTAAATGACATTCAAGAGATTCAAAAAATGAAAGCAAGCTTAGAGGAAGCAAATCAAAAAATATAGGTCACTCAAGCACATGTCTTACAAAAAGAGGAAATGAATAAACAATTACAAGATAAGATTAATTCCATTCAAAATCAAGTGGTAGAGATTGAAATCTTCCAAGCCCAGGCATTGGAAATACATACAAAGATAGAAAAAGAGCAACAGGGAGTGTTATTTAAGCTTGAGTTTATTCAGAATTACTTTATGGGAGCAAGTAAATCTTTGGAGAGCATTCTCTAGAAGGAGAGAGAAGTGAAAGCAGCCAGAACAACCTTTCAAAAAGCAGTGGCTTTTTCAACAAAAGAAGAGGTTGGAGAGATTCAAAAGCTATCTGTTTCAGAGAAGATTAAAGGTGATATAATACTCAAAGTGTGGGATGCAAACCTCACAGAAAAAAGAAAGTAAGTAGAGAAGTTAATGACAACTGTCAAGGAATTTTTGACGTTTTAGAGAAAACTTCATTGAACATTGGAAAAAATGATTGTCCTAGGTTGTTAGGAGAAATTAACATTGTCAAGCATCAGTTAAGATTTAAAGAAGATCCGAGAGAAATTCAGGTAGAGATTCCACAAATAAAGGTAATCAATGTTACTCAAATTGAAAAATGGATAGTAATGTCTAACTTAAAGCTACAAACTATTAAGTTCACGAGAAAGATAATCGAAGACCGTCTGCAAAAACTGCAGAGAATGTTTTTCTTATTTGAAGCAAAGGATATTCCAAAATCTCCCATAGTTTTAGTGCAATTTCTGGGCAAATGTATTCGCTGTCTTAAAACAAAATGAGTAGGTTCATCAACGTAGAGATGAAATTCTATTTTGAATATTTTTCATCATTGGAATATAAAGCAGTTAAAATAGAAATGTAAACGGTTCGACATTGCTCATTCATGTAACCGTTAGGCTTAGGAAGTTAGTTAATAACCAACGGGAAAAAGGTTTGGTGATCATGTATAAATATAATTTCACAAGACTGAGAAAAGGCTTTTATTTTTTGGGAGCCGATTGTATTAGAAGTTTTTTGATTTACAATAATATAGATGATGCAGAAGAGATTCTGAATTCTGTCGCCTTGAAGCTATGTGTTCCTTCACTCTGTTTTCAATATCTTTCAATATCTTTTATTCTATGTCTTTCTAATGAATGATCAACTATAGTTTAATTCAAAATTCTGTTGTAGTTTGAATTTATTTGATTATCTAATCCTTTACAGTTTCTCCCCTGTGATTGCTATCAACAGTTTCAAGACCTGTAGGTCTGTTGGATGGTTATATTTTATACTCCATTAGAAATTTTATCTTTTCTCCCCTTCTTCTGTTATGATATGAGATTCTTTCAAGATTAAAGCCTCATATTCTCCAACAATGTTTCTTTGTTTTTATTTTAATATTCTCAAATTACTTCAAGTACAAGAAACAACCTTTTCTGTTATTATGTTATTATTTTGAGTTCCAAAATTCCTTTTCTATTTCATCCCACGAAACTGAAGCAACAATTTCTAAAACTTTTTATAATTTTATAAAATTTTAATCCTCATGACTATCCCAAGTAATAGAAAACCTAACATAGAACCCGGCCTATAGGATCAAACTAGCATTGCTTTGAACTTATTTAATACTATCCTACAAACAACAACTACCCGAGTTGAATTAGAATGTTCATGGGCAGTTATTGAGAGAGAAATCAACATCCAATAACAATGGGAAGCTATATAGAAACAGTTGAGAAACCAACTCTGATTTACCCTTCGCAATTGATTCTTACTTCTTAATTCTCTTTATTTTTCGGATGCCTTGACAGTATACTTTAAAGCCTTAAAGTATAAACTCAGGAACAACATATTTTTTGCGCCATTGCCGGGAAACAAACAAACGAAACTTTTCCCTGGGAAGAACGACATTGGCACTTTCTTTCTTTAATAGTGAACAAAGATAGAAAACCTTTTAAGGATACCTTTATTTTTCACTTGGCGACTCCACAATAAGTAAATTGGCTATTAGCCGAAAGAACACCAGAAAGAACCCAGACGACAAGTAGACCTCGCCAATCTCTGCTCTGAAAAAGATTTTAAAATCATGAAGATCCCTTAGACAAGTCATTTCACCCATACATACTATTTGTCAGCCCGATTTTATGCAGTTGAACGTTACAGAAACACTTGAGAGATCTGTCTCGCTTCCCCTCTCATACGATACGTTCTCTTTTCCTAAGGTATTTTCCCTAGATTTCCATGAGCCTTCTCCTCACACACTCGTTGTGGTTCTCCTCCAAAAAAATGAAGAAGGTTTCGAGCAACCGATAGCATTTTTTTAGCAAAAGTCTTAGAGACACCGAACTTAGATATAATATAATGGAAAAAACAAGCATATGCTATGGTAAAGGCATTAAAGGCTTTCAGAACCTATGTGTTGCATTCTAAGGTGATTGTGTACGTACCCACTAGCTTCGTAAAATATATTTTGATTTAGTCCGATAGTGATGGAAAAAGAGGATAGAGGCTTGCCAAAATTCAAGAATTCAACTTGGAGATAAAACCAACGAGACTAGTAAAGGGGCAAGGTTTAGCTAAAATCTTAGCTGAATCAAATTTCAGAGCTCTCGGAATAAATAGTTTAAAGGGAGGTGAAGAGTGTCTGGACTTGAATGAGCTCGATGAACAAATAACTGAAGTCAGAATCGAAGAGAAGTTTGTTTCATCAGATTGGTACAAAGACATAGTGTCCTACCTGTTGACCTTGAAGTGCCCGAGTGACTTACCCCCATCCAAAGCCAGGACGCTGAAGTTGTATGCGGTCAAGTACTGTATATGCAAAAGACAATTGTATTGGAAGGATCCATTTGGCTTCTTGTTGGTTTGTTTGGTTGAATCAGAAACATAAAAGGTCATAAGCCAATTTCATGAAGGAGTGTGTGGAGGACACCACGCCTGGAGGGAAATGACTTATAAGATCCTGAGGGGAGGGTATTATTGGCCCAAACTTTTCTCAGACGTCAACGCCAAGGTCCGAGCTTGCAACCCTTTCCAATTGTTCTTAGGCAAACATAAAATCCCAACAATGCCATTGGTTCCAGTCAAAATGAAAGCTCCTTTTTAGCAATGGGGATTAGATTTCATAGGCGAAATTAATCCTCATTCTAGCGCTCAACAGAGGTGGATCCTGACTACTACAGATTACTTCACCAAATGGGTGGAAGATATTCCAACTAGAAGGGATACTGATTCGGTGGTAATAGATTTCTTAGAAGAGAATATTTTGTTTAGATTTGGCTGCCCCCGAAAGATAGTCACAGATAATGCACATGCTTTTAAATCTATGGCTATGGTAAATATAATATTGTGCTTGGTCATTCCACGACATACTACCCTCAGGGAAATGGTCTGGCTGAGTCTTCAAACAAAAGCCTAATCAATATAATTAAAAAAGTGCTGAGCGAAAACAAGAAATCTTGGCATGTACATTTGAAATACGCTCTGTGGGCAAATCAGATAGGCACAAAAAAGTCTATCGGCACTTCTCCTTTCCAAATGGTGTATGGGACCAATGTAGTGTTACCTATAAATCTAGCACTTCCCGTAATGAAACTTTGGCAAGATGAGAAGGAAGAACCAAATCATGTCACAAGAAGGATAAATCAGCTGATTGAAGTCCAACAACACATGGCCGAAGTAGACAAAAGGTTGCAGAAATACCAGGATGACATGAAAGCACTATTCGATCGTAAAGCCAAAGACAAAGATTTTCTCCCGGGAGATTTGGTTTTAAAATGGGATGCGAGGAAGGAGGACTCACAAAAACATGGTAAATTCGATCACATCTAGTACGGACCATTCAAGGTAACAACTCCTGAAGGAAAAAAATCATTTCTGTTAGAGAATTTGGATGGTAAAATTCTCAACACCCCTGTCAACAGGCGTTATTTAAAACATTATATGGAATAATTGGTTTCCAAAATTCCCACTGTATATACCATTTGATTTCCCTTTTTATTTCATAATTTCCTTTGGTAAGTCTTCTCTCAAAAAAAAAATAACATAAAAAAAAATAGGTTAATGTTTTTCTAGAAGTAGGGATACAAAATTTCAATGTATTCAATTCTTTTAAAAAACACTGATACTCTTAGTATTGTTCCCTTATAGGATTCTGGCTGGCAGCCTGACAAGCGAAAGTGGTAAACAGACAACTTTATATCAGAAGATAAATTCGCCGAAAATAGGCGATAGATAAGATTTTTTCGTTATTTCAAAAGAGAATGAAAATGGTAAGGCAAAGGTGTGAATTCCAGAAAAGTCTATTTTTTCAAACAAAAGTTCAAAAAAAAAAGGTGTGGTGATTGTCTCGTAAGTGTGATATGTCCCTAAAAAAATGATTTCAAAATCTAGGCCCTAAGAGTTTCACCTAAAATAAGATAAGAGGTATTTAAAATAAGCAAGGAGAGAAAAGCATCTCCGAGAAAGAGTTCCAAGAGTTGGTTTTATTTCATGACCCTGTTTTTCGATTTCCAGCTCTTTCTTCGTCATCCCTTTCTGCCCTCGGTTTTTCCTTCTTAAAAGACCAAGTATCTTTCTGGGTTTCCCACAGAGGGAGAAGAGATTACATTTTAACTTTGGAAGCTGAAAAACAGTTCTTAAAAGGTAGAGCAGTCCTCATAACTCCTCACTCTCCGACTAAACAAAGTTATGCTTAGGCCGATCCTGACTCTCTTAGGTTTATTAACAGTTTTCTAAGGATTTAGGCTTGCTCGAAGGAAGACCCCTGGAATTAACCTTGCCCTTTTTCCCTGTGGACTAAGGTGCTTTGAAAGTTAAAAAAGGATTGGTCCAGGGTAATCAAAGCAAGTTGACAAACCTACACTGCAAATTTTACACAAATACCATCCCTGGTATACTTACTACCATTGATTGCCCCCACTTTGTGTTCAAAAAGTAAAATATAAGACAGATGGTGAAAGGAAATTAATATTTGATTGCCCCCATCTAGTCCAAGAAGATGATGAAAGGAAATTCATTTAAATGATTGCCCTCGTCTCAGCATTTAAATGCATAATTATGATTCGAAGTGGTGAAAGGAAATTCAGTAAAAAGGGACAAATAACTTCACCGGGGTACTGAATAGGCTCGCTGGAAGTGAAGCAATATCTGAGGTATCTGTAATATTGTCATACATAATTTTCACTCTACTCTAGTTACCAGCCTTTTCGAAACTGGATCTGCATCCCAAGTCCAGACAGGGCTCCCTAATTAAAAACATGAAATTCACTTCATTTGATGCAAGCCAAAATCCACAAGATCTATTGGATTCCCTAGGATTGTTTTGATCATCTTAAAGTAGACTTAAATTCAGTAACGAGTAGGAGAAGATCAAGAATGGGGCTGCAACTGAGTTTACAACGTTGAGAGTTTTGAAAATATTTTCAGAAGTCAACACAAAATATCTTTTTCCCTCCGTATCCCCTTCCTAAGCAAGTTCTACAGAAAGAATCCATTGAATCCATTTACCCAATAAAGGCACTAAGTCTACCTGTTCTCCTCGTCCCACAAGGAGACAAGGTCCCCAATTGGAGCCTATGTTGAAACATTTATTAAGTTTTTTTATCTTCAAAACTAAAACCTTCCTTTTTCAGGTTTCGGATTTTCATAAAGCATAACCCTCATTATCATTTCCAAAAGACTGATACCGAAATCCTGACAAGCTTTATTCTTCAAATAATAAAAGGAAAAAAATAAAAAATGTTATAAAAGTCCCGATGCGCTTTCTGTAAAGATTATTTTTTTTAATCATGAAAAGATTAAATCCTAAATAAGTTAAGACTGACTTTTAAAGGTTTTTTGAGGTTCAGGGTTTACTGAGAACATATGTTTTAATGCATTTCCAATCGCGGAATCCCGATCCCTGATTTCTCGAAATATGGAAGTTACTAATTATTAAAGACTATGTTAATCGTATCACAATTTTGGAAATCAGGATTCAACGATAACATACCTCTTGTCAATACAATCCCCGAAATCCCGAAACGTGAAGTCCTGACTCATAATCTGTGTTTAAACTGAATTAATCCTATTTTGGAAGTTAGTCCTTAATCCTGATTAATTAATTCACTAATATGAAAATTTAAGACTTAAGTTAATCATTTCGTAATTTCGGAAATCAGGATTCATCGATGACATACCTTTTGTCAACACGATCCCCGAAATCCCAAAACGCAAAGTCTCGACTCCTAATCCATGTTTAGTCTAAATTAATTTTGTTTTGGAAGCATGATTAATGACAATCAAACTTTTTAGGTTAGTTCATGTTTCGGTTTCCGATCGAATGAAATTTTCTGAAATTTGAATCCAAAATGTGGCCACTTTAATAAAGGATAAGTGATGATATGTGACACTGATGCATATCTTAGTAAATATCCACTGCATTCAATGTATTGAATTCTTGTCAGCTGCGTCAGTACCTACATCGTTAAATGAATTAAAAGAGTTTAAAGGTCTGTGTTTCGCAACATATTATGTTTCATACTATCAAGAGTAAGACCCATTCAGCTAAGCTCATACACTCCTTTTCTGTGACAGGTTTTCCACCTAACATAAAGTCATGGCACCAAAGAAAGCACCGAAGAAGAGTGAAGATGCAGAGGAAATGTGCAACCCAGAAGGAGATATCATATATGACACTACACCACACGCCATCGGCTCAATTAAATCCTGGACACAAATCTTTGAATTCCTGGATTACGAAATCAAGAATTCTCATACTGATTCCAAGAATCACTTCTGGGATGTAGCATAATCGGAGCTTCATAAGATTGCAACGCACCCTTAGCTTATGGCATACAATGACATGATCAATTGGGCCTTGGAAAAGGATGATATCCTGACAAGAAGCATTTTAAATGATCAAGGGGTCATTGTTGGCTCATTCAGGCCAAAACATATACAAGTAATGTATAAACTCTCACCAAATCCTAAGTACACTTATAATGCCGAGTTTTTAGCTGAATTTCAAAGGAAGGAGTGTACTGAGGCAGACCGAACATATCCCGATTTAATCAGAGAATGGTGGAGATGTCCATCAAAGTTTAGGGCCGACACCCATGGGGTTTATGCCACAACATCTTTTAATGAATACATGGTCTATGTAGCCATTATGCTGTGTAGACTTTTCGGGAAAAAGAATCCCTGTCATTTTCCTACAGAATGGGTGCCCTTTTTAGAATAAGCTTTAGAAGGATACACTTCAACTGGAGTAAGATTTTGTCTGATAACCTAGCTCAAGAAGTTTTGAATTACAGAGTTGCAAAATCTAAAGGTCAACCAGTGGCCTTTTACATGTCAGCGTACATTATGGACGGAGTTTGTTTCATGACTCCTTTTCCCCTGATGAATTGGAGTTGGAACATAACTTGCCCCGAACCCATTCATGAGTATCACTCTGTACTATGGGAATAAAATGCTAAGAATGTGTTTTATGAAATTTGTCATTTTATAATAATTCCAATGCATAAAATGTTTTATGGCTGTGAACCCCCTCACATTTCAGAGTCAGTAGGAAATCTCAAAGAAATAGCCGATTGGTTTGTTGATGAAAACTTCTCTTACATTAGGGTTTATGGATGCTCAATTCCCCCTCACGCACTTCCGAAATTCCTCCTGGACAGACTGGTATTGAGGGAGGTAGCACATCAAATAGTGAAAGGTGGTATTGGAATAGAGCTAAAGGCAACTCAAAAGAAATCCTGGCCAATATTCCCTGTGTATGTCGGGAAATTTTCATTACTAAACCTAGGCCATTCTAAAGTGGAAGCCGAAGCACTAGAAGAAATAAAACTAGTAGATATTGAGCACATAAAGCATGACCCATATCAATTAGTAAGCAGACATTTGATGCACTGTAATATGAAAGTTTATGAACACGAAAAATCTATTTATGATGATATATTCAAGGAAGTTAAAACTTATTAGGAGGTATTGAACAGGGTACGGGCCTTATCACCCGACTTACAGACTGGTTTTATGTCCTTCCAAAGTCACAGGTGAAGTTGTTTGCCAAAAATTTTGCAAGGTGAATCCACGACCCCTCCTCCAGAGAAGGAAGGGCCTCCCCCAGGCTTTTAAACAAATGTACAGGATAAAGAAAATACAAATAGAAAAATGAAGGGGATTGAAATGCCTTCACAAGAAACAGAAGTTCCTCAGACAGAAAAATCAGAGGCAGGGAAAGGAAAGGAGTTGGAAACACCCTCAGAAATCCATGAGAGTTTTCCCAAAAAAGTAGGAGGAACAACATCGACAGAACTTGGAAGTCCCATTACTTCTTTGACTCCATTACAATCTACTTATGGAAATCCCCAAGAGGGAGCTCTATATCTTAGTGACCTTGAGCCCGTTTCTAGGGATGAGATTCCTTCCTCTGATTACTTTTTCAGTAAAAAGAGGAAGGCTGTCCTGAAACAGGAGATGCATCCAAGAGGAGATATGATGATTAAAAAGCACAAGATCATTATAGATGGACAAAAACTTAAAGAGGGAGAATTCACTACAGAAATAGCGGGCACAATGGGAGCTTTAGCATCGGCGAATTTATACTCTCTGGATAGTTTGACGATTATGTTGGAGCAGAAAGATTAGATGATAGCTTAGCTACAGGGTAAATTAAAGGAGACTAAAAGAAATATCAGTTGGGAGATAAAAAAGGGTCTAGAACGAGCTAGATTAAATGACATTCAAGAGATTCAAAAAATGAAAGCAAGCTTAGAGGAAGCAAATCAAAAAATATAGGTCACTCAAGCACAGGTCTTACAGCAAGAGGAAATGAATAAACAATTACAAGATAAGATTAATTCCATTCAAAATCAAGTGGTAGATCTTGAAATCTTCCAAGCCCAGGCGCTGGAAATACATACAAAGATAGAAAAAGAGCAACAGGGAGTGTTATTTAAGCTTGAGTTTATTCAAAATTACTTTCTGGGAGAAAGTAAATCTTTGGAGAGTATTCTCCAGAAGGAGAGAGAAGTGAAAGCAGCCAGAACAACCTTTCAAAAAGTAGTGGCTTTTTCAACAAAAGAAGAGGTCAAAGAGATTCAAAATCTATTTGTTTCAGAGCATATTAAAGGTGATATAATATTCAAAGTGTGGGAGGCAAACCTCACAGAAAACAAGAAAGTAACCAGAGAAGTTAATGACGATTGTCAAGGAATTTTTGACCTTTTAGAGAAAACTTCATTGAACATTGGAAAAAAACAACTGTCCCGGGTTGTTAGGATAAATTAACATTGTCAAGCATCGGTTAAGATTTAAAGAAGATCTGGGAGAAATTCAGGCATAGATTCCACAAATAAAGGTAATCAATGTTACTCAAATTGACAAATGAATAGTAATGCCTAACTTAAAGCTACAAACTATTAAGTTCACGAGAAATATAATCGAAGACAGTCTACCAGAACTGCAGAGAAAGTTTTTCTTATTTGAAGCAAAGGATATTCTAGAAGCTCCCAGAGTTTTACTACAATTTCTAGGCAAATGTATTCGCTGTCTTAAAACAGAAGGAGGAGGTTCATCAACGCAGACATGAATTCTATTTTGAATATTTTTCATCATTGGAATATAAAGCAGTTAAAATAGAAATGTAAATGGTTCGACATTGCTCATTCATGTAACCGTTAGGCTTAGGAAGTTAGTTAATCAACAACGAGAAAAAGGTTTGGTGATCATGTATAAATATAATTTCACAAGACTGAGAAAAGGATTTTGTTTTTTGGGAGCTGATTGTATTAGAAGTTTTTTGATTTACAATAATATAGATGATGCAGAAGAGATTCTGAATTCTGTAGCCTTGAAGCTATGTGTTCCTTCACTCTGTTTTCAATATCTTTTATTCTATGTCTTTCTAATGAATGATCAACTATAGTTTAATTCAAAATTCTACTGTAGTTTGAATTTATTTGATTATCTAATCCTTTACAGTTTTTCCCCTGTGATTGCTATCCGCAGTTTCAAGACCTGTAGGTCTGTTGGATGGTTATATCTTATACTCCATTAGAAATTGTGTCTTTTCTCCCCTTCTTCTGTTATGATATGAGATTCTTTCAAGATTAAAGCTTCATATTCTCCAACAATGTTTCTTTGTTTTTATTTTAATATTCTCAAATTACTTCAAGTACACAAAACGACCTTTTTTGTTATTATGTTATTATTTTGAGTTCTAAAATTCCTTTTCTATTTCATCCCATGAAACTGAAGCAACAATTTCTAATTTTTTTTATAATTTAATAAAATTTTAATCCTCATGACTGTCCCAAGTAATAGACAACCTAACATAGAACCCAGCCTACAGGATCAAACTAGCATTGCTTTGAACTTATTTAATACTATCCTACAAACAACAACTACCCAAGTTGAATTAGAACGTTCATGGGCAGTTATTGAGAGAGAAATCAACATCCAAGAACAATGGGAAGCTAGACAAAGATAGTTGAGAAACCAACTCTGATTTACCCTTTGTAATTGATTCTTACTCCTTAATTCTCTTTATTTTTCAGATGCCTTGACGGTATACTTTAAAGCCTTAAAGTATAAACTCAGGAACAACAACTTCCATAAAATCCCTTGGCATAACACCATTGATTGCCACTCAAAGTAGTCATTGGCGGATGAGGTAAAAGCCTCTGAATCAAGTGCGGGTTCCAACTCTGAGCCAAAACCAGAAAAGGGGATACAAATCATTGGCACGAAACCCAGTGCCACTGTTGCTACCACCAAGATCCATCCCAATGAACTTGATGACCCAAAAGAAGGCGATTGCCTCTTTCATTCATAGATGTGGGTAAAAGACACTCCATTGCACTTCATCATTGATAGTAGTAGCCAAAATAACCTCATCTCAGCAAAGGTCATCAAGTGGCTAACCTTTTCGACAACGTTGCACCTGTAGCCCTACACCATCAGATGGCTCCCTCAAGGAAGCGATCTTCGTGTCAACCAACAGTGTTGCCTTTCGTATGACATCAAGCCATTCAAAGATGAGGTATTGTGTGATGTTGTTCCCCTTGAAGTTTGTGATGTTATTTTGGGCCAACCTTATTTATGGAAACATCATGCTGTATATGATTCTAGGCCTCATAGTGTTATTATTACTTTGAAAAGGAAATTGTACAGGATACTCGAGGTAGTCCCACCTAATGATATTTCCTTGATTTTTGCCAAGCAATATAGGAAGCTAATTTCTCAGACCGGGAAGTTTTTCTTCTTCGTGATTCGCTCTCAAAGTGAGAGAAAGGTTGCAACCACATCCATGGTCTCCGCAACCGACCTCTCCATGCAGTAGAAGCAAGTGGATAAGGTTGTGGAAGAATATAAATACATCTTCTTGTCACCTGTTGGGGTACCTCTGCACTGTCAGGTCAAGTATCCCATCGATTTGACCCCCGACACACCGCTACCTAATGGGCCAGTCTATCGCCACTCTCTATTAGAAAATGAGGAGATCAGGCATCAAATCCAAAAATTTCTCCACAAGGGGCACATCTGACCCAAATCATCACCTTGTGGAAGCCCAATCATGCTGGTGCAGAAGAAAGATGAGACTTGACGACTTTGCATTGATTATTGGGCCCTAAATAAAATCATAGTAAGGTGCCAGTACCTGATTCCCCGAATAGACGATCTCCTTGATCAAATCAAGGGGGACAAATACTTCAGTAAGATTGATCTGAAGTCTGGCTACCATCAGGTCCCAATAGAACCGAAAGATGTATGGAAAACTGCTTTCAAGTCAAAAGATGGTCTTTTTGAATGGTTGGTCATACCCTTTGGTTTGAAAAATGCCCCAACAAATTTCATAAGGATGATGGACGATATCTTGTGGAATTTCACTAATTCTTTTGTGGTGGTGTATCTGGATGACATCCTCGTCTACAACAATACTTGGGCAGAACACCTGCAACATAATCAACAGGTTTTGTACACTCTGCAGTAGCACAAGCTATATGCTAACTTGGAAAAGCGCTCCTTTGACATGGATAGGGTCCAATGCCTAAGATACATTGTTGATGCAGATGGTGTGCATGTTGATCCACCCAATATCCAAGTCATTAGTGACTTGCCAGCCCCAACCATGCACCTCACTAAGCTTTAGAGCTTCTTAGGCATTGAAAATTTGTATCCAAGGTTCGTGTTGGGATTCTCCCACATTGCATGGAACCTCAACCAAATAACTAGAGGTGGTGGTAAGGAAAATTTTTTGTGGGGCCTGTCTTAATAGAAAGCGTTCGATGATATGAAGCAATGCTTGTGATCCACCTCAGTGATTTCATTACCTGACCTGCAACAACCCTTTGAGATCGAGAAATATGCTTCAAACTATGATGTGGATGCAGTCATCACTCAACACGACCACCTTGTGACCTATCATAGTGAGACATTATCATATTTCATCTGCAAGTACCCTACTTACGAAAATGAAATGTACTCCATTGTGTAAGCCTACCACCAGTGGAGAAATTACATTCTCGGGAAGGAGACAGTCATCCACATTGATCATAATCCACTGCAGTTCATGCAGACACAAGGAAAATTGTAGAATGACCACCATCAGAAGTGGTCCACATATTTTCAATAGTTCCACCTCAACATCAAGTATAAAATAGGAAGTACCAATCGATTTGTTGATTTCCTCAGCCGACCTCCAGTCGCAGAACTCACCACAATTCTCATTTCATGCGTCCATGAGACCCTTGGATGACCCTACCTCTATGAAACAGATCCTGACTTCGCCAACACCTACCAGATGTTGGGTGCAAACATAATTGTCACTAAATTCCATCTTCAGAATGGGTTGTTGTGCCATATGGGACATCTATGCATTCCATCAAGCGAGTGAAGTTGATTTGGGAAGCCCACTAGAGTCAGGTGGCAGGACACTTCAGCATGGAAAAGACAATGGCAGTGTTGCAGTGAAATTTCTACTAGCCGAAACTTCAACAATATGTTAGCAAGTATATCTAGTCTTACACTACTTGCGCTATTTCCAAACCGACCATTAAGAAACAAGGCCTATACACTCCTCTGCCTACTCCTGACAGGACCTATGAATCCATCTCAATGGACTACATGTGGGAAATTTCATCCACCAAGCATGGAATTGAATGTGTTTTTGTGGTTGTTGATCGCTTTTCCAAGATGACGATTATGACTACCTACAAGAAGAGCATCACAACATAGGCCACTATCAAGATCTTCTTTGAACGAGTGTGGGTACACTTTGGGATCCCACAAACTATTATATCATATCGGGACAGTCGGTTCCTTAGCATATTCTGGTCGAGCCTCTGGTCATTGCTGGACACCAAGCTCACCAAGTCCACTTTCTTCCACCCCTAGATGGATGGCCAAACCGAGTTCGTCAACCGAATGATCATGCACATCTTGCACATGTACAATTCCAAGCACCCCCACTCCTAGGATCAAAGTCTTCCCTATGTTCATCACAACTACAACATATCCATACATAGGTCAATCAACCACATCCCCTTTCAAGTGGGGTTGGGTTTTCAACCATTGGGTCCCATGAATGTTTCACTACCCCTTGCGGCCACCCAGGAAGACTCGTTTCATGATCCAACTAGAGCTGAAAAATCAACTCAGTTCATTGAGAAGATCCAACACATCCACCAACATGTTCAAGATATTTTACGGAAGTCCAATGCCAAGTATAATCAATGCCACGATCAACACCGAGGGCCACACTAGTTTCGGGTGGGAGAAAAAAGTTTGGTTGCACTTGTAGAAATAACTCCTTACAGATCCTCATTGAAAGCTTCATCCAATATGTTATGGACCCTACACCATCACCGAGGTTGTGGGTGACAATTATTTTGAGTTCAACCTTCCCCCATTCCTTGGCTTACACCTGGTATTCAATGCGGACCGCCTTCGGCCTTATTTTCCACCATTATTGGACACCTCGGAGATAACAGAACAATTGAAACCAACATAGTTCAACCCTAACTGCATGGAACAAGCATCCAATAATAAGATCATGGACACACATGTCAAGGGCACTCACTAGTAGAGGATCTATATTTATCGAGTTGTTAAAGTAGGGCAACTCCTGCACCAAGGCAAGTGGCTCACCCATGGCCAAATTCAACAAAAATTTCCTCCTCTGATGGGGGAACTCAATGCAATGGATACCATTGATTCCTAAGGGGGGAGGATTGATCCAGGAGGATCTTCGTGGTGTTATAACCCTAAATTGCACCACACATGCTTACCTGGCATCAGGCCAACTCATATCCCTTCTTTGCCAAAAAACTACTGAACAACTCTTCTAAAAACTCCATTTTTAAAAAGTACACGCTAGCTGGCCCACTACAGCCCACGTGTATCCAAAAGAAAATGCTAGCAGGCCCACTACAACCCGCGTTTACCTTCAGAATCACAAAAAATGGAAAGTTGCCGACGAGATAAAAAGCTATGGGTCAGTTAACTAAAACTCCCGGCCATGCATGGCCGAGAGTTCATCCAAAACCCTAGCTCCTTCTAGCCTATAAAAGAAGGGGTAGGGGTACCATTTGGAGGAGGAAAGATATAGCAAAGAAACTCTGCCCATTTGCCAAATCCATTTGTCCCAACCCTTTATCCTTTCCTCAAGCCTAAGGAGAATTAACGCAAAGTAGTTGGAGGACAAAGAAGAGGAGGAGCCCAGGATCAGGATCAAGGAGCGGTGGCCAGTCTCGACTTTGATTGTAAGTTGATTCATTTTGAAAATAATAAAAAGAATACTTGTCCTGTCCCAATGCATGATTTATCTATGATTTGTGTAATTTATGCTTAATTTCTAACCCTCAAGTAGAAAAATAGCATGCATGTGTAGTGTTTTGTCTTGATTGCAGGTTAACTTTGGAAGGAGCAACACAAAGAAGCAGGCTAAGTGCAATGGAGGATCTACACCAAACATTAGTAAAAAGGTTAGTAGTTCCTTTCCATGCATGTGTCTTGAAAGAGGGATTTAAGTTTTGGGTGGTAGGTTAAAAGGTCATTTCTTTAAGGTCAAAATATGCATGCGAATCAGACCCTAGTTTGCTAGTCCGTAGGGTATTATTTCCCAACAACAGAATTGGCGACTCCGCTGGGGAAGATACTCTTTAGGGTTCCAGATTTAGTTGAGGTTTTTGGGTAGTTTAAAGGATTAGATTTTCTGTTTCTTTATTTGTCTATTTTCTATTAGGTAAGAACTAGCAGGGAACCTGGTTCTTTATACCAGTTTTTCCTTGACTGTTGCTTGACGATAATTATTGGGACACATAGAGGTACACGCAGCCTGCAGAAGGCCTGCACACGTGTAACCCGCACCCTAACCTTCTACAACACGCATGTGAATGCTAGCTGTAGAGGTTTCAACAATGTGTAGGAGTCAAAGAGATTAAGAGGTAGTCCCCCTATTCCCTGTCAGAATTATACATTCTCAGGGGGCTTTCTGGATCATGTCTGAGTCTTGCTGGTTCACAGTCTTGTCTCAGTTTTCTTTATTGTGTTTGTTATTTTTTGCAATTATTTTTCTTTTCTGTTAAAGAAGAAGCATCCAAGCCTTTAAGAGACCCTGGTTGTCAATACCAGAGGCCTCTTCCAGGTCTGGGTTGCCTGTGTTTAGTTTTGTCTTAGATTTTATACATACACGTGGCCTGTGCAAGTGAAGCTCGTGGGTACCCACGCTCTGTTGTAGGTCAGCACGCGTTTGCACGCGTGCTGTTTCAGTGACAGTAGCGGGCTTGACAGGTTGCTTTTCAATCAGGGTGGGGTAGTCATCCATTCCTGTGGTGAGAAGTGTTCCTCTCAGGGGTTTGAGTCTAGGGTTGCACAGTCAGTAGGTTAGGGCCTCTTACCCTTAGCCTATTTTTTCTTAGTTGATAGTTGATAGAAAAGATAAAAAAGAAAAATTGTGTTTTATGGTTTTTAGACAAGCGTAAGAATCAATGCTTTCTCGATTACCATTGTGTGTCTTTGCTCTGGTTCTTTGCGGTCTGCCAGAATTTTATTTTGTTTTCTTGGTTTTGTGCTTGTCGGCATTTTCCCTTTGTTTCTTCATTTAGCACTTAAATAAAAAAAAAATATATCTCTTTCTGGTTCTCTTCTTTGTTTGAAGATTGTGTTTCTGCATCAATAGCTAGGGAGAAGTATTTTTGTTCATAAGTTTTGTTGCGGTGCATTTAGAGCATAAGTAGCTCGTAGTCGAGCGAAAATTCCTTTATGTTTGCTGCATGAAATCTTAGCAAAATTGAAAAGAAAAAGAAGTCTTTCTTTGTGAAAAGTTGTTGATTTTTGCATTTAGTAAAAGTCTTTTGTTTCCAGCATTTTTCATTCGTCTTTGCTTTGAGTCTTTACACATCATCAGTTTCACCTTCATATCCCGTGACGTAAAAAATCCCATAAAAGCAACACTAATTTAAAATCTATTAGAATTTTTGTTTGTAGGGTTCACAAACTAGTTCAGGACTAGGGCCTTGGATTAGGTTGGAGAGGAAACTCTCCAAGGCCACTCAAAACCAAACATTGGAGTCTATGATAGGGAGTGTAGAATTCCAGTTTCGTGGAAGTTATCTGGGACCCCCCTCTAACACAGGGGATAAACACGAGGTCGCGTAAGGAAAGGTAGCGGAGATAACCCCTCCAAAGCCGGACCAAGCGTAGTGGAGAACACATATCGAGGATTTGTTTTGGGATTCCGTCATTTTCATTTTCCACGAGGCTTCATGGGCCTCGAATCCGTTCGAGGTCCTCAGTTGTCTTCTGGACCATTTTCTCTCGATACCCTTGACAGGTTTCGGGCTTGATACCCTGCTCATTGTGGTCTACCCGATTATCGACTGTACCTGCCTGGTGACTGTTCGCATACTAGAAAACTAGTTGCCAATCTTTTTAGGGACACACACAAGTGACTACAGGGGTATACCGCAGTACCTAGGACAGACATCGGGCCAGACTTTACAAAGTATACCTGGAGGGTGCTTCCATTTTCGAGTTGCACTTGCACCGGTAAGTTGCTCTAGTGTTGGTTGTTGTAACTGTTCTTCAAAATAGTTAGTGATTGCTTGTCTTATCTCTTAGGGGATTCTTTTTTAGTGTGTGTTACTGTTTGATCATGTAGAATACCTTAGCATGTCTTGGATCTTATCACACAGTGGAGGATCCCGAGCTCCGCCGGTCACGAAGGCTCCTAGGCTTGCCGCCGATTATACTGGAGCCACCCCTGCCACCATTGAGGTGGAAGCTAGACCAACAAGGGTCTTTCAAAGCAACCGGGTTACAAACCATTGTGCCCGAACAACTCTCAGAGGAATCAATTGCCAATCTTGGCTCAGTTGAAACCCCAACCACTGATACTTGGCCATCGGTCATTGTCCCAATCCAATTTTACGAACGCCTGTCAGTGCCTCACACAATTATAGAACCAAACGATGTTACTTCCTCTGGGAATTCTTCCATTCCCACCACCGTTGCTACCATAGGAGAAGCATCTCCTAACTTGCCATCGTCGGTCTGAGCCACTACAGTCTCGGCCACAACTACGTCGCATAGTGGACCTACCCCATCTATCGTGGCGGCCACAACTCCCTTCACACCTAGTGCGACGGGCCCTCCGTTCTCATACGGTATGCCTAGTTCGGGTACAAGTCCTGCACTCACTTACTCCACTTTACAGACTTTGGGTCTGGGGGCAGGGAGCTCTAACGCTCCTCTGCAAGGTCAACTTGGGGGCATTCCTATCCCTTTTAATGCTTTTCCTTATGCTGGAGGTCATATCTCTCCTTCGTCCCCTTCACTTGGTGGTTTGCATCAGCAGTCCGTCGGGCAGCCTGCACACATGAGTTCGTTTGGAGCCGAGAGTCAAGGAACACCTGCGCAAAATTTGCCGGTAGGTTTGTCACCATTTATTTGGAACAGGACGTTTGGTAACAACACTTTCGCATCCACTGCTTTCCCATCTGGGGGCACTCCCATTTTTGGACAGTCTACTCTGGCGCAGGGTACTATTCCTGTGCCGGGGGCACATATACCAGGACCTTGGAGCTCAGGACAAGGATCCATTCCTTCCTCTGGAATGTCGTTCTGGGGTAATTCTTTCCACAGTCAATGGAACCCCGGACAGACTTCCATGCCTCTCCCATCAGGACCGACATGGGGTAATCCTTCCCAAAGTCCGTCAAACAAGATGAATGCCCAACATCCTATGTCCCTCATGGGGAATCAGCCAATGATGTCTCCACAGATGCAAAATCCTTATGCTGGTCAGGACCATGGTTTCTACCAGACTCTGGGCCAGCAGCCAAACTTTTCCTAGCAACCTGGTTCCAGTCAAACTCCAGGACCCTTTTTTCCAGGCTATCAGCAGCAACCCAAACTACCATTCTTGGCAACGTTACACTTGCCAGATTTGACAAGGTTGTTAAATGATCCAATTTGTCACGATCCACATTGGCCTCCTATGCCAACGAAGTTTCCTTTGAACATTCCAAAGTTCGAGGCCAAGCCTAACGAAGATCCAGGTGATCACGTGACTACCTTCCATCTTTGGTGTTCATCTAACTCATTGAAAGATGACTCCGTCCATTTGCGATTGTTTCAACGCACTCTTATCGGGAGTGCCGCGAAATGGTACATCGAGCTCGATCGCTCACGATACTCTTCTTTTGGAGAACTAGCGATGGCCTTCCTTAACCATTTCTAGTTACCTGTGAGATACGACACTGGCACAAAGCTGCTTGCCAATTTCGAACAGACGACAACGGACCATATCTCTGATCATATCCGAGAATGGAGACGCTGAAAGAGTCTAATCAAAGTACCAGTCCCACCAGCATTCCTACTTGAGTGGTTCCTTAAGTCTTTAGTTCCACAATTATCCAAAGACGTCGCGACTTTAGGAGTTTTCTCCGAAGAATATGCCATCATGAGGGCTCAACAGTTTGAGCTTATCTATTCTCAGTCTGGTTTATTGTACAACATCCTGCCGGATGCACCACGATCGATACTAGATAAAACTAGACAGAGAGTTGGACCACATGCCGATGGTATTGTTGGTTCAGCACAAACCAAGCCCGTTGAGCAATTGAAAAAGCAATTGAAACAATTATCTATACAACACTCATCGGCCAACCAGACTACTGCTTTGGCTGCTCCTCCTACCCAAACTTCGAAAGTACACTCCGTGCAGATGACTAACCCAAAGGCCACCCAGCAGCCTGAAGGGAAGAAAAAACAACGAAAGAAGGGTAAGGGGGAGAAAAAACCCACTGATAATGCTGGCGAGGGCACCATGGAAAAACGGAAGGTGAGGTATCCGTGCAATTTGTGTGCGGAATACCACTCGACCCATCTATGTCCTCGACTTGCAGAGGCCCAGAAGTTTGTCACACAGCAACAACAAGCCGTGTTGACTAACCCCTTTCAACATGGGCAAAATTTAACTCAAGCCTCTACAAGTGCCGAAGGGGGGAGCCAAGAAACCTGTCCTCCCCCAAACAATTCCTCATCCACGAACATATATATGGTTAGGGGTGATGCTTTAATAATGACTAGAGTGCACGACTATAGTAAACCAAGCACCTCTGAGAAGGGTAAAGAAGCTGAGATCCCATCTCTTCCTCTAGAGATCGAGAAGATGTTGGGTGAAACAATGACACGCATTCCAAATGGTGCATTTAAGAAAGCTTCTCACAACCCAAACGCCAGGGCCGCCCAGAATTACTCTGTGGTGGACGATTTATCACAAACCCCTTGTGCGATGTCTGCTTTGGAAGTCCTCCAAAGCTGCCCTGCTCAGAGGAAATCCTTGTTGACGGCTTTAGGCTCTACTGAGACTTGTAACCCGAGTACCATCATGTTAGATACGACTGACTTAAATCCTCGTCTACCTTACCACGTCGTGTTTCAGATAGTAGTGGCTCATCCCACAAAAAATTTTACACGGAATATCTTTCGTAGGGTGGTCAACGAGGGCACTTCGACTTGCGTTATGTCGCTAGCATGTTGGAAGGCCATTGGTCAGCCCGCTTTGTCTCCATCACCTACTCTCCTCACTGCGTTTGACGGTCATTCTTTTCGACCACATGGCATCATCCCCTCTTTTCCTGTGCAGTTAGGAGGGAAGACCATGTGCGTTGAAGTAGAGGTAGTCGATGCTCCCCTCGACTATAATCTCTTGTTAGGTCGGAGTTGGACTTATGCTATGCAAGATGTGGTTGCCACAGTTTTCCAACTCTTGTTGTTTCCACATGAAGGTCGGATAGTGACCATCGATCAATTGTCTTTCTCTAGACCTGGCCCAGCTTTGGGGCCATCCATGGTTCCCATGATTGATAATCCCCAAGCTGTTGTCGCTAACGTAGGAGTTGGTTTGTGCCCATCCTTAATGGGTACCTTCGATTACCCGCCTCCTCATGACAATGTCAAGTTTATATCTAATCACCACAAGGCTGAGATTTTTCAAGTTTCGTCGTTCCGCACGACTTACTTTGAGGATCCGTGGATTCTTCCTTCCCCATCAACCACGATGGATGAGATAGGGCACTCCGGCATGTCCATGCCCTTGTTGGCCACTGAAGTAGCGTACTCTTTAGTCCAGCAAGATTCAGCTAACCCTGATCCGACTCCTGCACAAGAGTTGGATCCGCTTCTAGAGCCTATTTGGGCTCAGGGTTCTTTTGCTACCACCGATTTGTTAGACTTAATCTTGCCTTCTGACGAAGCCGTAATCGAAGAAATGACTAGTCCGGACAAACCTTGGGAAGATCTTCATCACAGATCATATTTCCTCTCAGAGTTACACCGAATCGAGGCAGGAGAATTCACTATCACCATGACGGGAGATCAGTCGTGTCCTATTAACCTATTAGCTACACAGGAAATTTATGCTGAGGGGAATATGGCGACTATCGCTGAAACCATACCTATTAACATCTCTCGAAACCCTGGCGTCGTGGAGAATGTCTTCGTCGGAGCGGATTGCTCCCCTGAAGAGGTTCAAATTTACACAGATCTTTTCAAAGAATTCCATGATGTTTTTGCCTGGTCTTATGAGGAAATTCCAGGCATCGACCCACAAAGAGTCTATCATGAGCTAACTTTGTTGTTTTTCAAGCTCACTTTGAGATCCGAAAGCAACATCCGGTGAGACTGCATTTATGCTTTTCGATCTCGTCTGGATTAGCTGAGAAAAGTAACCATTATGGAGTCTTCTTTAAGCCCTTTTCAGACTCCTTAAAGATGAAATGATTGCCGAGTGACCTTGTTTCTTCACACTCATTAAATTGGTCCAGAAGAACGTTCCTTAAACGGGTCTCCTTTTAAGCCCTTTTCAAACCCTCTAAAAATGAAAAGATTGCCGAGCGATCTTGTGACCTTTCACGCTCGTTAAACTGAAATTTGAAGTCACATCTATCCAGAGGTAGTTTACCCCTTTTTTGGTCCGGACGGTCAACTGTACGAACAAAGGAATACTCTATTGAATTCCCATTCTTTAGAAAAGTATCCTCAAGTATAATTTTATTCCTTTTTCGGGCCCGAGGGACTAAATTTACGAAAAAGAAACCCCCCCCGAAGTCCATAGTTAAGCTCTTTTCAGACTCCCTAAAATTGAAAAGATCGCCGAGTGACCTTATTCTTTCACACTCGTTAAAATGGTCTAGAAGAACATTCCTGACGGAGTCCATAGTTAAGCTTTTTTCAGACTCCTTAAAAGTGAAAAAATAGCCGAGTGATCTTGTCCTTTTCACACTCGTTAAAATGGTTTTGAATTGACGTCTAATTGGTGCTAGTTTATCCCTTTTTCGAACCGACTAGACTATTGTCGAAAAAGGTACCCTAATGGAGTTTCTTTTTATGCTTTTTCAGACTCTCTAAATATGAAAAACCATCGATCTTACCTTCTCTGGGCTCGTTCAACTTACATCAAAGGACGTTACCATTGTGTGTTCTATCAACCGCATTTGCATACCTTACCCATCAGCCTTGTAACAGTTTGCTTCTGCGTCTTAACACCTTTGGACAATGGAGGATTTTTCCCGAGTATCATTTCCCCAAAACATCAGTCTTGTCTTTATGCCTTGAGCTTGTATGTTTGCAGTACTCGGTCCTCCACTGTAACATAATATTCCTTTATTCTTTTTCAAAAATCATCAAAAAGAACAAAAAAATCAAATATACCCCAAAAAGAGGATGGGAAAAGTATTTTCTTTATTGGCAGCATAATGAGTCGCCCTTGGATGAAGCACATCTGTCCATTTGATCA
>ML794945.1:470002-485159 GCA_009831015.1 Picea engelmannii
ATTAGGGGGCATCTGTTATAACCCTAAATTGCACCACACATGCTTACCTGGCATCAGGCCAACTCATATCCCTTCTTTGCCAAAAAACTACTGAACAACTCTTCTAAAAACTCCATTTTTAAAAAGTACACGCTAGCTGGCCCGCTACAGCCTGCGTGTATCCAAAAGAAAACGCTAGCAGGCCCACTACAACCCGCGTTTACCTTCAGAATCACAAAAAACGGAAAGTTGTCGATGGGACAAAAAGCTATGGGTCAGTTAACTAAAACTCCCGGCCATGCATGGCCGAGAGTTCATCCAAAACCCTAGCTCCTTCTAGCCTATAAAAGAAGGGGTAGGGGTACCATTTGGAGGAGGAAAGATATAGCAAAGAAACTCTGCCCATTTGCCAAATCCATTTGTCCCAACCCTTTAGCCTTTCCTCAAGCCTAAGGAGAATTAACGCAAAGCAGTTGGAAGACAAAGAAGAGGAGGAGTCAAGAATCAAGATCAAGGAGCGGTGGTCGGTCTCGACTTTGATTGTAAGTTGATTCATTTTGAAAATAATAAAAAGAATACTTTTCCCGTCCCAATGCATGATTTATCTATGATTTGTGTAATTTATGCTTAATTTCTAACCCTCAAGTAGAAAAATAGCATGCATGCGTAGTGTTTTGTCTTGATTGCAGGTTAACTTTGAAAGGAGCAGCGCAAAGAAGCAGGCTAAGCGCAATGGAGGATCTACACCAAACATCAGTAAAAAGGTTAGTAGTTCCTTTCCATGCATGTGTCTTGAAAGAGGGATTTAAGTTTTGGGTGGTAGGTTAAAAGGTCATTTCTTTAAGGTCAAAATATGCATGCAAATCAGACCCTAGTTTGCTAGTCCGTAGGGTATTATTTTCCAACAACAGGTGGCCACCCACCTTGTCCAACTGGCTCAAAACAATTTTTTGGCAACTTACTGTTTTTAGCAGTTTTTTAGTTCCTAAACTTTTGGGGACATTTTGAGGGCCTAAACGAGGATTTTTAAATATCAGAAAACTCAATGATAGCTAAAGGACTTTATTGAGCCCCCTAAATGAAGCTCCTCATCAATACCTTTCCAACAAGCTATCGTGCGCCATAAACAAAGATCGTATGCAAAAGTTACGACCCCAAGAAGTTGATGTACTAACTTACCCCAACGGGGCCTACATGACTTTTGGCGCTTCATCTCATAGGGTTAGGTTTTTGGATGTCCAGGGTTTTGGAATTTTTTATTTTAAAAATCCCTTTAGAGCTTCATTGTACTCATCTTCTTGCGAATGAGAGTAGTCGTCACATCTCTTCTCAGAGATAAGCTGCCACCATTCTAGCAAGCTTGTTTTCAGTCTGCATTTTACAGTTTTCAACATATTTCTTATTTAATAGAAGTCAAGTTTTACTGTATTTTTGTTATTGTTCACTGTGTCTATGTGTTAATTTAAAATTTGTAGTTTCATTTCGTTTCTCTCATAAATCCGGATCATGTTTTTTCATTGTTTTTTTTTTTTTAACTTGGTGCCACTGATCCTCTTCTCCCGAGTTCCTTGCTCTACTTCTACAATTATGGGACAATTTTTGGAAAAATGTCCATACTCATGACATTTCTCACATTTAAAATAAAGTTGTTTATAATCCACTGTTTGGATATGATTCCAATTGTCAAGGACCAATTGCATCACTTTTGGTAAACCTTTCTCCAAGTCTACCTCTACACAAATTCATGCATAGGCCATCATTCCATCTGTAGTTTCTACCTTGTCTATGTAGGTCCCTAAATTATTCATAATAAAATTTAGTACGTCATCATTCCAGAAATGTAGTGGTAGATGCAACAATCTAACCCAAACTAAAATAATTGATGGGATGACATTTTTAAGGTTGAAATCTGGTGTCCATATATGCAAATACAACCCTTTGTTTCCATTAAAATACAACCCATTTCGAAATATAAGATCCCTATCCTCCTTATTTTTGAATTAAAATGTGTAGAATCCTCTTCCACAAAAGTAATGTGAAAGATTTCCTTTGACATGTCCCACCAAACTCTTTTGTATCCAGTTCACCGTGGATTTTGGGGAGGGCCAAACCCCTATAAATTGTCTAATCAAGGCTCTCTCCACAAGATTCAAAGCCATATTCCTTGCATTCACTACCAACATATGAAATTTCATAATTTCCTCCAGCCTCTTGCCAAAGTGTGTCGACTCACTTTTGATTGAATTGCTCAATGAAGAGATCAGTTCCCTGAACACATCTTTTTCTAATGGAGAGGAGCCCCCCTGAAATTGTGCTCATTGTAGAAACTTTTGTTAACTCCAATACTCTAGGGTTTTCCTTCTCTCGTTCTTCCACTCTCAACACTGTTAAATTTTCTCCTCTAAATTAAGAGTGAGATATTTTAGCCACCCATGTGAATATGAATCTCAAATCTTGTCATTACCCACCAAAAAATAAAGAAAAAATCCATGACATACATCATATATCAAGATTGAATATTAACTCAAGTCTAAATTGGATTGTTGAACCCTCTGAGAAGAATTTTGAATCCCAACAAAGCAAAAAATAATTGCAAAGGAAAACGCCAACATCATCCCCAAGTGCTTGTTAAGCATTGCATACATTATAGAAAACACACATAAGGAAACACAATTGCATGAATGAATGATTCAAATTTCCTTTCTCATTTGTTTAAACTAAACACATAAATTCACTATAAATAATAATAGTAATAATTATTATTCGTACTTCTTCATCCCTAAATCAACATTGTTAACATAAGAACAAGCTCTAAGTTGCTCCATAGTGAAACAAGGCATTGGAAAATTTCTAAAACATTGTGGGTTGAAAGAATTTTTCATCTTTGTGACACTAAGAGGCTTGAAGATGAAAATAAATTTCTCTTAGAATGTCATGCTTAAACTCACATTAGATCACAATTTCAAAATGCTTGTTACAATACTGACCTTCCTAACCTTTTAACTCATCAAAACTATGGTGATTTAGGAACACTTCTCTTAAAGGTTTTTAGCACAAAAATAAAATTCTAAAGCAAACCAAGTAATTCCTTAACTTTCTTAAGGTATGATAGACCAAATTTGGTCTCGATGGATGTTAACCACCACCATCACCACCATCATTATGGTTTGACTTTATAAGTTTTACAAAACATTTTTCAAATGTCTAACTTCTAGAGTATGTGGACTCTTTTTTTAGGCATTGGGGGCCTTTTGTTGTGCTTGTCATTAAAATTTGTTCAACCTATTTTGTAAGGGTTTGATGGTGGGTTGGTTTATAGTTAAATTAGTGGTAGATTGAATATGTATTTGTGAAAATGTCAATGCCCTTAACAAATTATAAAAATTATTTATTTTTTAGTGTGTAGGTTTTTATAGTTAGTCATCATGACATTGAGTTTTCTGGAAATAAACTATGTAAGAGATTTTCATTGTCCAATGTTTCGAGTGGATGCTCCACCCATCATCATGGACACATAAAGTTAAGAATGATAGTAGAAAAGGGGGGTGTTGGGTTGAGAATTTATAGAGAGGGGATAAAGGCTAACCATTGTAAAAGAGAGTACATAATTGTTTTTCAAGAAATTGTTTGAAAATGTGATAAAAATAGTCAAATACCCAAAGGGATAAGTAACAAATGAAAGGAAATTAAAAATGATTACCCTCCCCCCCCAACTTTTGTTCACGTTTTTAATAATTTTTAATTTTCTTTTATTTGTTACTTATCCGTTTGGGTATTTGACTATTTTTATTATATTTTCAAATGGTTTATTGAAAAGAATTTTTTACTCTCTTTTACAACGGTTAGCCTTTATCCCCTCTCTATAAATTCTCAACCCAACAACCCCCTTTTCTACTATAATTTTCAGCTTTATGTATCCCTAACGATGGGTGGAGTGTCCACTTGAAATGTTGGACAATGAAAATCTCTTACACAATTTATTTCCAGAAAAATCAACATCATTATTTAAATTGTTGATGCGAAGTTGAATACTATAGTTAATCGGGTATAACATGAATGGTTGAGACAAAAAAAATGTTATCCACCTTGCTCAAGTTCAAATTCTACTTGTAACATGTTCATTTTTCATTAGTCAATTGTTGATATAAGCTAGCAAGGTACTTGAAGTTTTTCTTGATCCCATTGAGATTAGATTCTTAGAATTTAGGTATCAATGGTTTACCCTAATTATTACTTATTGATGATGGTGAAGTCTCCAAACAATTTCCATACATCATTATGTAAAAAAAATAAAAAAAATTAAATACAAATATTTTAATACTTGAAAATTTTAAAAGTATAAAAATCTTATAATATTTTATTTTATTATATATATATATATATATATATATATATATATATATATATATATATATTATCAACATTTCTCATTAAATACAATTTTTTTTAATCTTTATTAGTATAGTACATACACATTTTCTCAAAATAAGTTGTTAGAGTGTCCCAATGCAATGATCCACATGATGTTCGAACTTAAAAAAAGGTTACCAAACATAAAATGATGAGGCCTCCCAGTATGAGCACTACAACCGCTATATAGAAACCAACCTTTTTTTCATAATAATTTATGTGTTATTTTGAAATTTGAATAATTGTTTGAATAGAAATCAATTCCATGTTGGACAATTTTTTTTTTTAATAATTTTTTATGTTATTTTGAAATTTGATTAATTGTTTGAGTAATTATTAAACTGCTCACACAAACTTACAATTATCTCATATTTTAAGGGAATACTACTCATAAAAACTTACAATTATTATTATTTGTTTTTTCTAAATTGTAATGATATAAGTACATCTTTCAAAGCTTATATCTAACCCTATATACATCCCTTATATTTTTTTAACATAAAATACAAGGATTTACTCATATAATGTGATTCATATACGTATAACGTTATCATATATTACATACTTTATATGTATATCAAATATAGGGAATACTACTCATAAAAACTTACAATTATTATTATTTGTTTTTTCTAAATTGTAATGATATAAGTACATCTTTCAAAGCTTATATCTAACCTTATATACATCCCTTATAATTTTTTAACATAAAATGCAAGGATTTACTCATATAATGTGATTCATATACGTATAACATTATCATATATTACATACTTTATATGTATATTAAATATAGGAAATACTACTCATAAAAACTTACAATTATTATTATTTGTTTTTTCTAAATTGTAATGATATAAGTACATCTTTCAAAGCTTATATCTAACCCTATATACATCCCTTATAATTTTTTAACATAAAATGCAAGGATTTACTCATATAATGTGATTCATATACGTATAACGTTATCATATATTACATACTTTATATGTATATTAAATATAGGGAATACTACTCATAAAAACTTACAATTATTATTATTTGTTTTTTCTAAATTGTAATGATATAAGTACATCTTTCAAAGCTTATATCTAACCCTATATACATCCCTTATAATTTTTTAACATAAAATGCAAGGATTTACTCATATAATGTGATTCATATACGTATAACGTTATCATATATTACATACTTTATATGTATATTAAATATATGCTTGCTTTTAATTTTTTAATACAAGATAATATATTAATACTCGCAAAAATACATATGTCCAGTTGTTGGTATGCCACTTAAGAAACAATACTAGCATTAAAATAAGTGTTGCTTGAGGCTGATTGCCTTGTATTTATCAAAATATATTTTGTCTTTGACAACGAGATAACAACCAAAATATTAGAAGACATATCTCCAACTAGTTGGTAATCTAACTGGTGTGGATATATCTGTATAAAGTTTATATGATAAATACATAAAACTAAATATCAGAGCATGCATAAATTAAACTGAAGGAGAGGGGACATTATCCTCTGGAACATACGAGATGCCTTCACTTGGTTCATTGAAATTTAGGCCTATTGTCTTCCCTGTCACGAGGGAGACTTTTTGGTCCACCACTTTAATCTGTTGTTATAACCCAAGAAGAGTAGATATGGGGCTAAATGTATATGATATGACCCCAAGGGGGGACATATATGGACCTAAATGTACATGTAATGCGTATATATATATGTAATAAGGTCGACCTAATGGTAAAGGGGCCTCATGTGCAAGTGTGAATAGCTATATATAAGTGATCATGTATTCATTATTGGAACATGTGAATTGTGAAGTATGAAAAGTATTTGGATATTTGGAGGGGTTCCCCTATTATTTAAGGAGTTTTGTGTAACTTATCTATCTTGGAGTTGTGCTCCACGCTCACATTTTGTACATGGTGTGTACTTCTATTATGTTAAGATATTTTTAAGCATTTGGGTCATCACATTTGGTATCAGAGCACCAATCCTAGGTTTTTGCTTCCTCAATATAGTCATTTTGGAATTTTCGCTATAACGTTTTCTTGGTGCCACTTCAGAAGGCGAAACTTGGAGAATATTGATAATACTTATCATAGTACATGTGGTACAAATTTAAACTTCTGGGTCATTGTACTTTCAAAGATACACCCTGTGGAAGATAGGGTATATGACTAGTCCTGTTAACTAGTCTAAAACATGTGTTCCAGGTAAAATTGTCATATATTCTTCAGCAAGGATCCAAATTCAGTGAGACTAGTTGCATTGGAAAGAGGAAAATTTGTGGTAGTTTGGGTACAATTTTCATAATCAGATATCAAATAATGTGAGTGTGGAGAACAACTCCAAGATAGAATTTCACATGAGGTCCCCAAGGGGGGACATATATGGGTCTAAATGTACATGTAATGTGTAAATATATATGTAATAAGGTTGGCCTAATGGTAAAGGGGCCTCATGTGAAAGTGTGAATAGCTATACATAATATATCATGTGTTCATTATTGGAACATGTGAATTGTGAAGTATGAAAGGTATTTGGTTATTTGGAGGGGGTTCCCCTATTCTTTAAGGAGTTATTGTGTAACTTATCTATCTTGGAGTTGTTCTCCATGCTCACATTATTTGATATCTGATTATGAAAATTGTATCCAGACTACTATAGACTGTCATCTTTCCAATGCAACTGGTCTCACTGAATTTGGAGCCTTGCTGAAGAAGATATGACGATTTTACCCGAAACACCTATTTTAGACTAGTTAATTGGACTAGTTAGATACCCTATCTTCCATATGGTATATCTATGAAAGTGAAATGACCCAGAAGCTAAAATTTGTACCACAGGTACTATGATAAGTATTATCAATATTCTTTAGGTTTTTCCTTCTGAAGAGAATCCAAGAAAAAATTATATAGAAAATTATAAAATGACTGTATCGAGGAAGAAAAACCCTAGGATCGGTGCTCTGATACCAAATGTAATGACCCAAATGCTTAAAAATATCTTAACAGAATAGAAGTACACACCATATATAGAATGTGAGCATGGAGCACAACTCAAAGATATATAAGTTACACAATAACTCTTTAAAGAATAGGGGAACCCCATCCAAATAACCAAATACCTTTCATACTTCATAATTAACATGTTCTGATAATGAATACATGATCTCTTATATGTAGATATTCACACTTGCACATGAGGCCCCTTTACCATTAGGTCGAACTTATTACATATATATTTACACATTACATGTACATTTAGGCCCATATATTCCCCCCCTTAGGGTCATATCATATACATTTAGCCCCATATCTGCTCCCCTTAGGTCATAACACCTCTTGTCTCCTCTCCCTCAGAATGGTCCCCCCCTCCAACTGACTTTGTTAAACTTAAATTTTATGGGGAATTCAAAAGGGAATCTGGGGTCTACATGATTTGGAGGAGTTTTCAGGGATATCAATGGGGATATCATAAGGATCTATGCATAAAACATGGTCATAGCCACAAATAACATAGTGGAACTCAAGGCTCTTGAGAGAGGCCTCACCATTTCCATCAGAGAAGGGTTTAGCGAGCTCATCATGGAAGGTGGGTGACTCATTGATCATTATCAGGATACTTGGGAAAATTCTTCATCGTTCTGCAATAAGAAAAATATCAACTAGTTTGAGGATGGAAGGGGGCCTTGAATGGCTCCAATCACTTCTCCCCTTGGTTGAAGCTACCATCCCTTCTCATGTTTTTTGCTCTGCCGACAAGTTGGCTGACAGATTGGTGAATGAAGGAATAACCAGATAGAAAAGAATGCTTGACAATAACTGGAAACTGTAGGAAGACGACCCTCTAGGCACATATTGCATCAACAATGAAAGGAATGACTATCCTCATCCGAATGGGGTGATAGTGGCGAGAGTCATGCTAGCCACTTGGACAGAGGATCCTACACGCCATGATCTCATTCCCTTCAAGGCACCACCTAGGGAGATGATATGTACTATCTCTCATGTGCATAGTTAATATGAATCAAGGCACCATTAAATAGGTTCATCTCGTCAGTTCAATAAGGTTTAATACCATTCAACTAATGCGAGTGCTACACACGGGTGAATATTCAATGTTGAAGAGGGTCAAGCTTGGTTGTACTCGACGCTGGCCTCACATGACGATGGATACAACACTTGATGGTCAATCTCTTTCGAAGACAGGTGAAGGCACATTTGGTATGACATCCGAAAATTTATGGTGGGGTGATGGCAAGTGTACTGCAACATGAGCTATAGTTATACAAACCAATTGCAATGATCAAGAGTTTAAAGTCAAGAGAAAGGCCAATCGACTCGGTGGCTCTCGTTGTTTGAAAATTTTCTTTGGCTCCCAGTGCGGTCTATTCACTCCATCCTAGGAAAAACCTTCTCGCTATAGTGTTAACTTCATTCTCCTGGGAGTAAGGATGGTGAAAGGAGGTCTAGGGAACATAGGTCGGCTCCAACATAGAAGATTGCCTCTTCCATGGGAAAAGAAAGAAGACATGGCAGTGGAAAAGATATTCATTGTCCATACTCCTCCTGAAATCCACGTAGAAATGGAGATCATGGAGGCAGATGTCCATTTACAGAGAGTTACAACAAAAGACAAGGACATTGACACTAAGCTCACTACTTCAATACCAGACATGAGGTCCTCGAGATCTCGGGAAACCAAATATTATCGAACTATAGATCTTTACTGACACATTAAGGCTCTCCTAGGAAGAGGCATGGAAGACAAGCATGCATGCACTAGTGAAATTTCATTGCAATTTGAATATCTCCAACTGCAGATGTAATGACCCAAATTCTTAAAAATATATTAACAGAAAAAAAAGTACACACCATGTATAGAATGTGAGTGTGGAGCACAACTCTAGATAGATATGGGGCTAAATGTATATGATATGACGACGAGGAGGGAATATATGGACCTAAATTTACATGTAATGTGTAAATATATATGTAATAAGGTTGGCCTAATGGTAAAGGGGCCTCATGTGCAAGTGTGAATAGATTATATAAGAGATCATGCATTCATTATTGGAACATGTGAATTGTGAAATATGAAAAGTATTTGGTTATTTCGAGGGATTTCCTAATTCTTTAAGGAGTTATTGTGTAACTTATTTATCTTGGAGTTGTTCTCCATGCTCACATTATTTGATATTTGATTATGAAAATGCTTGGGTTTCTTGGGCTATTGATCTAGGAGTTTTGTCGAAGACCCAAAGAGTCGAGAATGATAGATTTAGCTGTGGTGCATTTCTAGTCTTGGTCCATTCATTTGAAAATCATAATTTTTTCCTATATATATTTTTGTATTTGAACCCATCTACTGTTAATATTCTTACAAGGATTTTTGAAAATTCATTGGTTCCTTTCTTTCCATATTTCCCATAGGAGAAATCCCATAAGGAGTTTCCAGGCTCTGTTTCGAATTGTATTGGAATAAGGCATTGGTTTCCACTTCTCAATAGTTGAATTCAAGCTGTCTCTGTCTGACTTTCTAAAGAGAATGGCACTTAGATCCCATAACTTTGAGGAAGAATGCAAGTGTTGAGGAGATGCTCCATTGTTTCCCTAACTTGATAGAAAAGAGGGCAGATCGTTGGTTGGATGAATCACCTTTTAATGAGATTTTCTCATGTTAGAAATTTATTCTTTGCTAGGAACCAAAGGAAGAGTGAAACTTTAGGACAAAGGTTTTTCTTCCATATCTGCTTCTAGATGTTTTGTTGAGGTTGATTTTTTTTGCACGGTTATCAAGGTGTAGGCCTCCTTATGTTAATGTTTCCTTTTGTAATGTGCCCCATTGTAGTTTATCTGCTTCCTCATGTAAGGAAATTTTATGATTAAGGAGCTCCTGCCAAAACTCGTTCCATAACTGATCTTGGATGGGAGGGATCCAATCATCTTTTGATATCCAAGATCACCATTGGCCATCTAAATATTCAGTTGTCCAGTATTGCAAGATCCATATTTTTCCTTGGGTTGTCGTTGTTTCTCTTAGCAGTTGTAAGTCTTCTCTTTTTCCCCAATTTAGCAGTTGCTGCCATGCATCATCCCAAAACATTGTATGTCTTCCATTCTAGACCTCCTAGAAACAATGTTGTTGTATGATGTTTTTGTTGCTCCAGGCCGTGTTCCAAATTAGAGAGCCAGTGATGTTGCTCTCCAGTTGAATTAAATTACGATCTGTTATTTGTGGTATGTATTTTATTTTCCATATTTTCCCCACAATTCTTGTTTGTTATGTAGCCATATCCACCATGTTTTGATCCCCAAAAATGAACTGAGAGTTTCTGGGTCTCTCAACCCTAGTCTTCCTACCAGTTTGGGTTGGCACATATTTTCCCAGCTAAATAATGCCCAATTAGTTTCCTTTTTGGCTCCTCCCCATAGGAAATATCGTTGAATGTTCCTCACAACCTTGAGGATAAATTTGGGGGTTGCTATTGGTGAGAAGAGGTAGAGAGGAACTTCTTGCAAGATTGATTTTAAGAGGAATGGACAACTTGAAAGGTTTAAGGAGTGAAAAGTCCAGTTAGCCAATTTCCTTTCCATTATGACCAAGAGATCTTCTCAAGTAGAGTTTCTCAAGGTGTTTTCCACCAAATGCATACCAAGGTACTTAGATGACAGAGAGCTTCATTGGAAACCATTAATTTTGGAGATGTTATTTTATATAGCAATATGAGTATTGAAGAAAAATATTTGAGACTTACCTTGGTTGATAGTTGTTCTTGAACCCTCCATAAAGTCCATGAGCACTTATTTTATGGATTGCACCTCCCATACTATAGGAATTCCCATGAGCATTGTGTCATCCACAAACTGTTGGTGAAATTCTGATAGATCTTCCCCAAGTAATTGTAGTCATATGGTATTGTTTTTGGTTATAACAACTTCAAGAGTCCTTCCCAAGCCTTTTTCCATTATAATGAAGAGGAAGGGTGACAATGGATCACCGTGACGGACGTCATGGGAGGGGGGAAAGGTAGAGGAAGAATATCCATTAATGAGAATCAAGAAGAAGGCAAAGGAGGTGAGTGACACGATCCGTCACACCTAAGAGGAGGAGAATCCAAAGGATAAAAGAGTGTGATTGATGTACTGCTAACTTAATTTATCGAATCCTTTAGACATGTCTAATTTGAGAACCATACCAACAAATTTGGTTGTCTTTAGAGAATGTATCATTTCATGGGATAAAATGATGCCATCCAAGATTCGACGACCTTCCACATATCTAGTTTATTCAAGAGAGATGAGTTTTGGGAGGATGGGTTTGAGTTTGCTTACGATGACTTTGGTGATTATCTTATAAACCACATTACAGAGCGAAATTGGTCTAAATTTGCTCAGATCTTCCACCTTTTCATCTTTGGGGATGAGAGAAAGAAAGGTGGCATCTAGGGCCAGAAGAACATTGGAGAATATTCGAGAGTCTTCTACCAAGTACCATACATCTTGCTTAATTATTTTTCAGTAGGCTTGGAAGAAGTTTTTCGTAAAGATGTAAGGTCCTTGAGACTTAACTTTAGGCATGTCCATGACTGCTTGTTCTATCTCCTCCATGGTAGATGACTTGAGAAGAACATCATTTTTCTCTTGAGAGACTAGTTTTGGGATGTTCTAATGATCTTGAGAATAACATCAGTTCTATCATGTTGCGGTTCCGAGAGTAGAGTTCTAAAATAGTGAACCAATTCCTTCTCAATATCAATGTGATCAATTAGTTGATTACCTTGGCCACCTTTTATTGAGGTAATATGATTTTGACGTCTCCCGTGAATGGTTGATATGTGGAAGAATTTTGAATTTCTTTCACCCTCCTTGAGCCACCACACTCTAGATTTCTGTCTCTAGAGGAGTTCTTCTTGCTTGTCCCTGATATCTATTTGAGTTTTTAGGTCCATTTGTTCAATGGTGATTTGGTTAATATTCCCTTCTACTATTATTGTTTGTTGAATTCACTCCATTTTTGCTTCAAGGTCTCTCTTTTATTTGAATAAGTCTCCAAAAATTTCTTTATTCCATTTTTTGATCCTGAGTTTGATATACTTTAATCACTGTTGGAAGTGATGCATTGGGATGCCCTGAATGTTTTAAGTTTCTTTCCATCAGGTCTTGATGTTCTCTAAGAATGAAGGGTGATCTAGCCAGAAGGATTCAAAGTGGAAGGGTCGAAGTTTGGGGATGTCAGAGCATATGATTTCCAGCGTAATGGGCTAGTGATATGAACCATAGCAAGGCAGGATTGAAGAGTCCAGGTGCAGACCATTTAGGGGGATATATTTTGAAACTAGAAACCTATCTATCCTGGAACCAATTTTCCTATCCCCTTTACGTCTGTTGTTCTAGGTGTGGATTCCATTAGAGGAAGGTAGATCTGGTAACTTAAGAAAATGAATTAGATCTTTGAGTCTTAACGAATCTTGGTCGAGACGACAAATGCGTCCTCATTTTTCACCGAGGGAGGTTACAATGTTAAAATCCCCCCCAATTATTCAGTGTTTATCTCTAATGATGGTTTTTAGGGCCTGAATCAAGCTATGGAAAAAATTCTTATTAGGAGCAAATTGGGGACCGTAAACATTGGCTATAAAACCTGAAGTTGTTATGCCAATGAGATGGAAATAGTCAAATAATTTTATTGGGGTAGAGAAGTAGATGTTCAAGGAGATATTAGAGGGGTTCCAAAAAATATACATTCCTCTCGATGCTCCTTGGACATAAATGGCAACAACTTGAGAATGCTTCCAAAGTTTTGAAGCAAGGTTGGTTAAGATATTGTTGTTGCATTTGGTTTCTTGAAGAAGGATCATACTGGGTTTTTCTTTTGCAATGATTTTCTTCATCATATGGTGTTTAGTCTTACTATTGAGACCTATTATATTCCATGAGAGAATATTCATGTGGAATAATGACGGTTGAGGGAAAACATGTCTGTAATCAATGTTATACTCCATGAATTGACTAACATTTCTTCTAAATCTTGAAGCAACTATTTGTTACTTCACCTACCTCACTTTTTTTCCTCTTTAGCAATCTTGGCATCATCTTTGGAAGCATTGGTTTTTACCCCTAGAGTGGAAGAGGATGAGGGATTTACTTTTTGGTGGGCATTGTGTCAATATTTTCTTCTAACTAGAGACTCTTTGACTAACTGAATTTGTTGTTTCGGGATGGAGCTTGAATCTTATTGCCTCTAGGAAGCTACAAGAGATTGAAGATCTAGTGCATTCAAGTCCATTTCCTCTTCATCTCCTAGTTCTCCTTTTTCCTTTCCTTCATTTGTCATTTCCGTGTCTGGATCTTTTGTTCTGTTGTATGATTCCCCCATTGTTTTCATTCTCTTTACATGTTCTTCCTTGTCCGCCTCTATGCTCTGATTTGTGTCTATGATAATTTGTTCTACCATGGCATTAATTGTTTTTCTCTAGGGTCCTTCTGATGTGGGATGGAGGGTTTGAAACTTGTTTCTAGTTTGAATGTCTTTGTGGGTAGGAGGCATTGTCGGTTTCCTGGCATTGCATCTTTTTTTCATCACTGTTTCAAAACCCTCAACATCCTATGTTGGATTGTTCTTGGAAGGAGGTAGATGTTGATTTAAAGGTGATCCTTTAAATAAATGTCCATGTTTGTGACATCTTCTGCATCGAAACAAGATACGATCGCATCTATGGTTTAGATCCATTCAAAATATTGGTAGCTCAAGCATAAGGAGTTTGGGAGTGCTTGAAATACATTCAGATAAGCACAAATTCTAGCATGGAGGTATAACGCCATTTTTTGGTTACTTCTGGGATTTTGACAAAGGATCCTAGGGAGTTTCCCATACCCTTAAGGATTTCCTCATCCCAGAACTCATGCATAAAGGAGTATAATCTGATCCAAACATGGGCTACCATGAAGTCTTCTTTCTCTGGGATGAATGTTTTCGACCACAAGCGAAGGTACAACCCCACAGTGTTGAAGAAGTACGACCCATTTTCAAAGAGCCTATCTTTTTCTTCCAAGCTAGTAAAAATTGATGTGAAGAAGCACTTGGATCCTAGTTTAAGATTGATCTCTCCTTTTGGTTTCCAATGGGTTTGGATCCACTATTCCAAGGCTTTATCAGTTGGCTATATGCCCATGAATTTGCCAATGATGGCACGATCTCGTATGTACCAAATGTAGTTTCCTATTTTGCTGGAGGTAATTTCATATTTTGGTATTTCTTCCACCTTCAAGATACATCTTCTTGCTCTGATTGGGTTCTTGTTGTCCAGACTCTGATTCTCCTTATTAGATTTGTTTTCCTTAGTGTTCTTGGTTCGTGCCCCTCTCGCCCTGTTTTCTTTTTCCACTGCCTTGCCTTTCTCTGATTGTGATGAGTTGTGACCGGTTGCATAGCAGTTGCTGCAAGTCAAAGCTTTGTTGTAAGAGGGAGAAGAGCTCCCTCCTCTTGTTGTCGCCATCAAATCTAGTACCGAGTCTTTGTCTGCTCATGCTAGTAAACCTTAGCTCAAGCCTCCGTCGTGTTCAACCTCGTTCTTGTTTTTCTGTTTATCCCCACATTCTTAGTATCATAAAAATGACAAATTAAATTATATAAATTTTAAAAATATTATTTTAATTTATAAACAAAAATTTTGTATTTATATTTTATTATATTTTAAAATATTTTTCATTTAATTTTAATTAATTAAACTATTTATTGATTAATAAAAA
>ML794946.1:0-12536 GCA_009831015.1 Picea engelmannii
CTCAATGTCTTTGTTATGCAAGAGGTTTTATGTGTTAAGTTCATGCTTCTTTTAAATGTTTATGTGTGAGGTCTTTAAAAAGATAAATATGTTTTTTAAACAAATACACAATAAACATAACTTGCAGCAAATAAACCAGTAAACTCACAACAATAACAAGATGATAAAGGAGTTCACCCCCAACTGGGCTACATCTCCTTGAGCCTCCATCAATGGACTAGTCTCTATGGGATTAGTTTTTCAAAGATTCTTTTACAAGCTGTTGCTCAACTCCAATGGATTTACTGACTGTACCATTGGGTTCAGAATACATAAAAACCCAAAAATGACTAATAGAACTCTGAAAACGGATCATGGCTCATCCGGGCATGACCTCTTCTACATGTGGCCTTAAGCTTCCCTGATATTCCTTGTGGAAAAAACACTTGTAAAAGTCCTCAAATGCCTCTGAAACCTATCCCAATGTGTTCAACGCATAACAATTAGCAAAAAATGACTATTCAGTCACAGAAAACAGACTTGGGCTCATCTGAGCATGACCTCCATCAATGAGGGCTTCAAGTTCCCTAGAGCTCTCTGAAACTTCAATAGTGTAAAACCTGAAAAATAAGTCTTCAAATGCCTTTGAAAATAGTGCCAATGGATTCAGAACATCCAAAAACCCCTAGCTAGGCTTTTTTGGCAACTCATTTGGCCAAAAAATGAAGAAGATAGGCCTCCTTCCATTTTCCTCCTTCAAGCTTGTTGTCTCTGGTTCGCCAAAATGAACCTCTGTACATCCAACCTAGCACCCACGCTCATTTCCGTGCTAAAACCTAGCATCAGCACATAACCGCAAAATGGGGACAACTGTAGAATGGTTAACGGAACTAAGCCCCCTACCGCATAGGCCGTTGGGCATATGGTCCATGTGACCACGTATAAAAGAAAAAGGCTCCAATGCCATGGGCGCATGCAAGTGTGACAAGTGGTGGGTGAATTTGGTATTATAACCATTTCAAAAACCAAATATGCATGTGTTTTATATGGTGGTCACATGGCGCGTATAGAAACTAGGGTGCACATATAAACAGGGTTGGGGCTAAGCCTCAGCCCGAACCCCGCGCAAAACCTTACCATAACGCATATTTAAATAGTTAATAACACACATTCTTGTTAAGAACTATTGCATGGGTGTGTTGGCAGCCCTGCCCTTGCCAAAACTTAGAACTGTGTCTGGAGGTCCAGGGATTGAATCCCACGGACTTGACAATTCTTTTAAACTACACCATAGTACACATTTAAATTTAAATCGCAATGTTATATAGTAAGAAACATGTGCGTGGCATGTTGGCTATTTTGTCTTGCCAAGACTTTGGATTGAGGTGGATGTTCGGGGTTCGAATCCCATCGACTCCATATAAATTTTGAACTACATAATATACAAAGGTGCCACGTGGCAATCTAGCCTGGGCCACGTGGCACCAAACCATTTGCTACAATGATGCCACATGTCGAAATAGGATTCATCCACATCTGCCAATAACCAATTGCCACATCATAAACTACCACCTCAGCATATAGTCATGCCACATCAGTTGTATGGCCTCTGCCACGTCATCTGTACGGACGATACAGTCAGCAATTTTTTTTGCCTATTTGGCAATTCAAATAGATCGTGATATCTCACTCATCCGATGTTCGTTTGACCCCATTCGAAGTGCATTGGGTTCATCACGATGAGGGATATGCACCCATTCAGTTTGATGCAATTCCGAGAACTTTGATTTTTTGGCTAAATTTTGACCCCTGGTCCAGATTCTGATCACTATACCTAGGAGGGAAAATTCCCCAAGTGTCCATCTCTCACATTCACTTCCCTACATTAAGCATAGGTATGTTCCACTGTTGAAAATATTTTTTCTTACTTGAAACACTCGTTTCCTCCTCTGTATCATAGAATTCTTTTGTTATTAAAAAAAAAAAAAAGATGGGCGGGAAGGGAGTATTATCTTATATCGGCAGCAGTTGTGTCACCTTTGAACAGAGAACAAAGTTATTTGAGTCCATTCATCATAATTTTTGGTTTAGCATGACCTTAGGAAGTTGATCTCGTTACAAAGTCTTCTCTACTGATTGGTTACTCTTCCAGTCCCTACAGAGAACTTCATTGATGTCTCCTGCATATCATGATTTAATCATTGGGTCTATGCTGCCAGAGTCCACCATATGTCTCTTTCTCTTGTTCAAATGAAGTCTATCAACCTATGTCAGCAATTCGTCATAACTCTTGACTTTTCATGTCATCCATACCCTCAGTTTGTCTCAGAATCACGTGATACTTTAGTCCTATTATGCACACTGACCCTACTTCCATCATTGATAGGTAACCTTGAACCCAACGGTCGACATTTCATCATTGGTCGTTGACTGGGTGGTTTACCTTGTGTTCGACGAAAAGACATATATTCACACATTGGGATTCATGTAGTGTCTTGGATACCATTAGCCTTATTGGTGGTCTCCTCACCTTTGTCAACAATTTTTCATCATTGACTTCTATTCAAAGGGTCTTTTTTCATTTACCTCTTGCACTTGGGACAGGCGAAAGACGCACAGGGTCATTAGTTTGTGAACTTGTTCTTCATCCGATTTCCACCAAATCATGAAGTTGTTTATTTGTACCTCATGCTCACTGATGAGATATGCCTTAATGATCTCCTTTCAGCGGGTCTCTTTCCATCGACTTCTACACATTATCTAGAAACGAAACCTAGAATCTTACGTACCTTGAGGCTTGCAGTCATTAGTGGCAGGCTCTCTTGCCATCGACAATTGGGAATACATCAATGTCTCATGATTGATGGATTCTTCAGGTGTTCGACACCGTCTCCTCTATTCACACTTGTAATAATGTACTCAGTGCCTTGATACCTACTTTCATTATCGGTAGGTTTTCTCGCATTTGTTAACGGTATACATCAATGACCGGTAATCAAACAATGTCTCAGTGTGTTTGAACTCAACTCCTTTATTCACATGATGTAGACTTTCACCTTTGGCGGATTGTGTAGAAGAATTGAATACAACACTATGTGGCCACATATTTCCGAAGTTGTTGCTTCCTTTTCATTGGACCGGTACCTATATGACTTCAGGTATCACGGGAGATCATATTTTACTCCATGGTATACAGATATCTTCAGATTGGTTTTAAGACTGTTTCTACTAGGCATTGATCGTGACTATGACAACTTTTTGGCATGTAACTACATTTTTATTTTCCTATTCATGGCTACAGACACTTGTTTGGTATATTTTTCACATGGATCTGCAATTTATTTTTCCAACCATGTATGCAAAGTCAGTATAGAATGTAATGAGCAATTGAGTTCGTCCAGTTGGTTCTCTACCACTCCACTTCTGGGTTATTTATAATGTATTTCGGCCATCACAGATTCGCCTCTAACCTCACACATTAGGGGGCATCTATTATAGAAATATTTGTCTCACCCTATGCAATCTTGTAGAGAGGGAATTATTCCATTTCCCCATGCAGACTTACTTTCCCTGATTGATAAATCCATAGACAAAAGAAAATATTTTTCCACTTGTATGCACCTTGCAAGCTATACAACAAGGGTATACATTGGATTCTCCACGACAGCCTGTGTACATCGGGATTTGTGCCATAAAATCAAAATTAAATGTCAGGCTTCCATGTCACGACAAGAGATCTCTGATCCTTGGCCTTACATATACTAGAAATGTTATGAATCGGCCCTTCAGTTGCATTTTGAAGGCTACAAAGAAGCCAATTCCGAGATTTGGAAAAGAGGAGAGAATTCAAGTTTGAGAGCAAAGTTACTCTGAGGAAATTATTACTTCATTATTGAGTCTGCATCCCTTTCGTCCTTTAACTCTGAACACAGTATTCAGCCCCCAAGCTTGTCCCTTATTGATGGAAAACCTCTTCGTATCCCTTAAATGAGCTTGCCTTTGGTGGACGATTGAAGTGGTGGAGGCCCAGTTGGAAGGAACTCGGTTTCTTGGTTACAAACTGTGCAAACACAGAAGCTTGTAATGTTTCACTTCTGTTCATCATTTATTAATAGAAATAATCCTTTCTCGTCCAATTGATATATTGCAAATATATGTATTATGATCCATGGGCATGCTTGTTTTGTATATTGATGGATTATGCTATCTAGTGTGCCAACATGTTATATCATCACTATATGCTTTCTTTGCTTGTTTTTTGAGAACTTGTTGCAGGTATAAAGCTTTGGGTCAAAGTTCTCAAAGGTGGACATCATCAAACATTTGTATGAAGCAAGCCTCTTTCTTACTTCTCTTGCACATTATTTTATATAGCATATGATGGAATTGAGACAATTTCTATAGTCACACCTGTCTATTGTGCTTCACCCTAGCCATAGAGAAATTTTCCTCATAATAGAATTAGCGACCATACTAGGGATGAATCTTCTTTCTTAGGGTTTAAAGTACTTTTCTCCTTTGATTTCTCTTGTTTCTATTATGGTTCTTGTTGTATCATTGATTGACGTCTCTTGTTGACTCTGGGTCTGAGTTTTCATCCTTTCTCCCTTTCTTGGCCTTGTTTCAAAGCATATACACACATTTTTTCTTGACAGTCGCGTATACACGCAGGTTGTCTTACTGCAAGCTGCGTATATACGCTCTGTTTTCTCAAATAGTCATGTACACCTTTTCTCCTTGATTGTTTTCTTGGTGTGGTGTTTGTTGGGTAGGATTTGATTCTTGTTGAGCCTTCTTAGGTCTCTATAGTGCCTGTTGAGTACCTATGGGATGACAAGAAACCCTCTTTTGGTTCAATTTTTGGGCGAAGTTTTTGTCTTCATATTTTCATTTTTTTTTCCTTGTACATTGGGTTGGGTGTTTCATTGCTTGATATCCTGCTTGAGTTATCTCTCTTTTATACAAAGTAGGGCTATATATCAAGTTACTTTTCAGTCCATGCATTTTTCAATTTCAATATACTGAAAATACAAAAAAAAGGTGTTTTTCATTGCTTGGCATCTTTTGTCTTTTGAGTTTTTATCATTATCTTAGTGCATACAGTGAAAGATTGCATTTTTACTTCTCAATGGTAGAGTTGAATTTGAAAATTGCATCTCTTTTAGGAGCATATCATACATGAAAATTTAAATTTAGGCTTTGCATTATTTTCATATTTAATTTCTTGTAGAGTCATAACACCATGAGTTTCATCACCATACCTTTTTGAGTAATCATAGCCATAAAATCAACACTATAATTTAAAAATTTATTAGTAACAATTTTATTTTCTAGGGTGCACAAACTACCCTAGGATTTAGTGCCTTGGAATAGGATTTTGTGAGTAAACTTATCCAATGAAATTAAATCAACATATGTGTTTGAGAAAGGGAGTTTGACGCAGACCCCTTGGTCCCCTCGCGATCGAGATCCGCTCACAGGATCGTTCTATATTCCCTTCGAGCCAGATCGACTCTTTCGAATTCTCTGCTAGAATCCCCCTTCAATTCGATCCACAGGTTCTCTTTTTCGCGGTTCACGATTTCGCGAGTCCATGAGTTGAAACTCCGAGCCTTCCTCCTCTAATTCTGCAATACCTGAGGCTACGAAATGGTTATGGCTCCCCTTTCATCAGTTCCCTCCTTGCGCAACCGCCGGCTAGGCTAAGCACTAGCACCTTTCACCTCTCACGCCTTCGCGAGTTCAAACGTCGAACCTTTCCCCTTTTCTTTCCCGAACCCCAGAGATGCGAGAGGTCAATGGGGTGTTGACTCCTCCAAATGTGTGATGCATGTTTGACTGATTATATTCTCGGGCCCACCGTGCAGTTCGGCCACGTGTCCCTTGTGTTGGCTATTGGCACTTCACGACTTCACTTCTCGTAACCCCGAGCACCCAAATTTTGAGCTCTCACCCGACAAACCTCCGAGTTTGCGAGATCCTCTGATCACTGACACCTATCCTCCCCCAATGAATGGCTTGGATTACTTCGCGACTTTGCTTCTTGTGATTTGGAGCGCTCAATCCTTGAGATTTCACCTTGTGAACCTTCGAGTTCGCGAGTTCTCTAGATCTCTGCCACCTGTCCTCCTTCTAACGGACGGACCTGATCCACATTTCAGCTTCGCCACTCGCAAAGTTGGAAAACCTCTCCTTTGGACCTCCGATGTCTGAGTCCACAATACAGGTGATCTCACAACATGTGTCCTTCTTCCACGGACGACTCAGGTTCCTTTGCTATCTCAGGACTTCACCTTTCGCGATTTTGTGAGTCTCGCTACAAAGGCTTCGACTCTTCACCTTTTGAAACCACGAGATGAAAAATATGTGGGTGATCCAATGGTCGATTTCTCCCGAGCTTTACGCTCGATGAACGCTTCCATAACCTTCTCACTTCCTCTACAAGATCGGATGGTTTTCAGAACTTCACGAATCCTCCATGGAGGACTTTGACCGTCAATTTTCTCCTTGACGATTTCTATGAAATGAACACGATGTTCTCTTATGGAACTTTTCCTCCCGCAAACAGTTTCATTGTGCCTTCTTTCTGAACACTTCAAGGTACTAAACCTCCTGATCTTTCTCCATGACTTGAGTCTTCAAGAATACTCCTGCATGCACTCCTTGCGGTAATTCTTGAATACCTCCAGGTATTGAGTTCTCCGACTCTGTGTACTCTCTGCTACATCAATCTTTCCACAACTTCACTCAGTTTGCAAACACTGAGACTTCACTCGGCCTGCACACTCCTTGCACGACTCCTTGCACGACTCATGTGCTTAACTTACACTTCTATGAGAATGAGAATCGTGTTATCTCTCCTGAGCTTGCAGAGACAAATTCTGACCTCTGTCAACACACACCTTGCGGATGATTTCACTGCACTCTTTGTAGGAAAACTCTTGCTCAGACAGAGAAACAATTGAAACTCATTCTCTAGTTTCCCTCTCTTCAGATTTTAGACATTCAATATGAAATCATACATTCACACAAAAAAGAAAAATGCAAAACAGAGGGTAAACAAACATGAGCAAAAAATTCAATCATGCATACGCAGAAAGTATTTGAACACCATGATTCTGAATCAAACTTCATATATTAATTTCAGAATTTCTGTACATGGGTTCTTCTACACAGTGTTCTGCTCTCTTATGCTCTCTGCTCTCTCATAATCATAATGTTTCTTATTGATACAATAATGCAAGGGAGGGTGTCTATATCCATTTTCCCTCTGGCTCCTAAAGCTATCTAATCTAGGAATTCAATTCTACCTACTTACATTCATTAACTTAAATGCCTTTGCCTAATACAGACGTGAGCGAGATGTTCAAGGTTTGTTTACAATATGGAAGTACACCCTTCCTTAACTGTTTCATTCATGTTTGGAGCATCCACTTCAAAAAAAATTAAATAATTTTATCATGTTCCAAAATGCATTAGTGCCTGCCCCACGCTCTCTTGATGTTGGCGATTCTCCTGCATCATACTCCCTCGCTTGAAAATTTTCATGGGCTCCTGTCCATGAGCTCTCGCATGGTCTGTCTATGCTTCTGAATCTCTGCTTCATTTTCCCAGCTGGCATCTTCAAATGGATGTCTTTTCCACTTGACCAAGTATTGAAAGTATTCCTTTCTCCTGGTCCTCTTGCTAACTCTCTTGTCTAGTATTCTTTCCATCTGTGGCTTCTCTACAACTGGCATCTGTTTTTTCCACTGAACATTTGGTTGTTCATCACCTGCTTCTACTTCCTCAACTTTGTAAGGTTACAAATTTGAGACATTGAATATCGGAGAGATTCCAATCCCATCGGGTAATTCAATCTCATAAGCATTTGCCCCAAATGTCTTCAAGACCTTACATGGTCCGATCTTCTTCATCTTCAGTTTGTTATATGTCCCCTTTGGGAATCTTTCCTTCCTCATATGTGCCAGAATAAAATCACCAACCTCAAATTGAAGTTGTCTCCCGTGTTTATCTGCTCTGTGTTTATACTCTTGGCTCAAGTTTTTCAATTGCTCCTTCACCTGGTTGTGAAGTTCCTTCATCGCTTATGCGAAATCCTTTGCACTAGCACTCCTAGTTGCATTCTATTATGAATCCCTCAATTCTGAAACTCCTCTTGGCTGCGTCCCATAAACAATCTGGAATGGAATTTTCCTGTGCTTCTGTTTAGTGAGTCGTTATACGAAAATTCCACCTATGGCAGAATATTGTCCCACTGACTGTGGTGTTCTATCACCAAGCTCCTCAGCAAGTCTCCTAGACTCCTGTTCATGACTTCTTTCTGTCCATCTGTCTGAGGATGATAAGATAAACTAAACGACAAGTTCATCCCTAGATTTTTCCATAAGTTTCTCCAGAAGTGTCCCATGAAATTGGTGTCTCGATCTGAAACTATGCTCCTTGGTAAGCTGTGAAGTCGAATGACTTCTTTGAAAAACAGATTCACAATGTGAGTTGCGTCACTGGTTTTCTGACACGATATGAAGTGTGCCATTTTAGAAAAGATATCCACTACCACAAAGATTGAGTCAAACCCTCTTTGTGTTCTTGGTAACCCCAATATGAAATCCATGCTTACTGCATCCCATGGCCTGTCAGGTATGGGTAATGGTTGATAAAACCCTACATTTTGCCTCTTTCCTTTTGAATGCTGACAAATTCTGCATTTGTCCATGAATATTTTGACATCTTCTCGCATTCCTAGCCAAAAATATGACTCATTCAACTTTGTGAACGTCTTGTCATGATCGAAATGCCCGCCCAATCCTCCACTATGTTTCTCCTTCAGTAAATTCTCCCTCATGGAGCATTTTGGAATACAAAGTTGATTACCCCTGAATAATAATCCATCCTAGATCATGTATTCTATCCAATGGTTTCTGTCCCTGAGAATTGGATTCTCAGTTGCCTCATACGCCTCCTTAAAATCTGGATCATCTCTATACATGTCCCTGAGATCATCAAAACCTAGTGTTTTGACTCTGAACTCCTGCAACAACAAACATTTCCTTCTCAAAGCATGAACAACTTTGTTAGCAGTTCCAGAAATATGCTTAGTTACAAAAGTAAAGTTCTGCATGTATTCAACCCATTTTACATGTCTTTGATTCAACTTCTCCTATTGAGTCACAAATTGCAAAGCATGATTATCACTGTATAAGACAAACTCTTTAGGAATTAAGTAATGTCTCCATTTCTTCAATGCCTGGATAATAGCATAGAACTCCTTATCATACGTGGATTATTTCACTTTCGCTTCATTCAGCTTCTCGTTGAATTATGCTATCGGCCTATCTTCTTGGCTCAAGACTGCCCCTATTGCAAATCCACTTGCATCGCATTTTACCTGAAATGTCTTTGTAAAATCAGGCAACACCAAAATTGGTTGTTCCGTGATTTTCTTCTTCAACAAATTGAAGCTTTTCTCAGCCTCTTATGTCCAGTGAAAAGACTTATGTCTCTTCTTCACTATTTCCATCATTGGTGCACTAATTCCACTGAAATTCCTAATGAACTTCTGGTAGAAACTAGTCAATCCATGAAAACTTCTCACCTCAAATATACTCTTTGGTGATGGCCAATTCTTAATCACCTCCACCTTATCTGGGTCCATCCTCAACTTATCTGTAGAAATAACAAAACCCAAATAAATGAGCTCTGTCTTCATGAATGAGGATTTCTTCATGTTTATCAACAGCTTCTCTTGTTGTAGCCTCTGCATCACTGTAGCCAAATGTTTCAGATGCTCTGTCTCTGTTTTACTGAAAATCAGCATGTCATCCAGATACACAATGAAAAAAAATTCGATGAAATCCTTTAGGACTTCATTCATCAACCTCATGAAAGTACTCGGTGCATTCGTTAATCCAAACAACATAACAAGCCATTCATACAACCCTTCATTAGTCTTGAAGGTTGTCTTCCATTCATCACCTTCTCTCATGAGAATTTGGTGATATCCACTTTTCAAATCAATCTTTGAAAAAAAATTAGCCCCACTTAAGAAATCCATCAAATCATCCATCCTTGGCAATGGAAATTTGTACCTGATGGTTATTTTGTTGATTTCCCTCGAATCATTACACATCCTCCAGCCTCCATCTTTCTTTGGACTGAGTACTATTGGAACAACACACAGACTCAAGCTTTCTATAACCAACCCTTTGTCCAACAAATCCTAGACTTGTCTTTTGACCTCTTCGTTCTACTGCGGTGTCAATATGTATGCTACTTTGTTTGGTAAATTAGCTTCAGGTATGATATCAATATGATGACTCGCACTTCTGATCGGTGGGAACGAACGAGGTAGTTCGTCCACTAATATGTCAATAAACTCTTCCAACAGTTTCTGAACCTCTTCTGGTAAATCATCTACCCTTGTACTGGTTAAAACAATTTTTGGCTTCCTGACCATAATGAATTATGGTTCTTCCTTCTTCTTAACCTTTGTAATAAGTTCCTTCCCACTCATGAGAAGTACAATGTTACTTACTTCAGGCTTCACCTCTTTATCTTTGATCAACAACAACATGTGAGTTCTCCCATTCTCCTCTAGGGTGTATGTGTTCTTCCTCCCATCATGAATCACATTTCTGTCATATTTCCACGGTCTACCCAACAATAGATGACAAACATCCATAGGAATAACATCACATAGTATTTCATCCTTATACCCTCCTATTTTAAACTCAACTAAACATTATTTAGTGACATTTACCTAATGTCCTTTTTGTAGCCACAAAACTTTGTATGGGCTTGGATGTTCAATCGTCTCGAGCTCCAGGTTTTCTACCATCTCTGTTGAAGCAAGATTATCTGTGCTACCACTTTCCACAATGACCTTGCATACCCTATCTTTGGTCTTGCAAGAAGTCCAGAAAAGACTCTTTCTTTGCATTGGATTATCCACTTCCTTCTTTGTCATTAAGAGAACTTTTCGCATCATCAGTGATCTTCCTCCTTCATCATATTCTGCCTCAACACTCCGCCTCTATGCTTCGACGATGTGAGTTTCACCACCTTCTTTCTTTTTTTCTGGACACTCATAAGACTTGTGTCCATCCTTTCCACATGTGAAGCATTTCACTACTCCACCTCTTCCTCTTCCTCTACCTCTGGTACAAGGAAAAATGTTTGCGTCAGCATACTGACCTCTCTGTTCGGTATGATTCCCTCTCTGTGAACTTCAACCTTTCTCATTTTGAGTCTGAGGATTCTTCCAGTCTTCCTTGGGTTTCTGATTTCTATCCTGGGCAACTAATTTTCTTGTGGCTTGACTTCTGCCTCGGCCTCTTTGACCTTGTTTTCAGTTCAGCTTCTCTTTAGATTTTAGAGCCATCTGATAAGCATCTTCCACCATTGAGATGGTCATCATGATCATCTCATCCTGACTGTCGTATCTCAGACCATTCATGTACCTCGCAACTTTTTCAGCATCACTTTCGCAATGACCTGCCCTGATGTTCAGCCTATAGAATTCTTCAGTGTACTCCTTCACTATCATCAGCTTCTGTCTCAAATTATGCATTCTTCGAAACAAAGTAATCTGGTAATCCCTGGGAATGAATTTCGCCTTCATCTTCGTGATCATCCTATCCCAAATATTGATATTCTACTTGCCTTTGCAGGATCTGTCAGCTTGTAGCTCATCCCACCACAATGTTGCATGTCCTTTCAATCTTGTGACAACATGTTTGACCTTTTTGTCTTCCTCAACATCTTCATAGTCAAAATATGTGTCCAGAGCTCTAATCTAGTCTAGAAGCTCCTCGGCATCCAAGTTTCCCTCATAAACTGGAATGTCCATTTTGTCTCTTGCACCCATTCTTACAACAACTCTAAGCAAGCATTCATTTGCTACATCTTCTACTATGACTTCTTCTTCTCCATGTCCAGCTTCATCTTTTCTTTCAGAATCATTAAGATCCCCAACACCGACTGTGCACCTCTGTGTTGTCTCCATGTCCTCAAGTCTGGTGCGTATGTCACGCATTTCCATTTCTATGGCTAGATCAGGCATCTGCCTACCCCTTCTTCTCGGCATTTCCCTCTCCTCTGGTGGATCGGGTGTTTGTCTGTCTCTTCTTCTCGGTGACATGGTGAATATTCCTTTTCCTTGCTATAGAAAGCAAAGAAACCTTTCTATGCTCTGATACCAACTGACACAGACCCCTTGGTCCCCTTGGGACCGAGATCCACTCACAGGATCATTCGATATGCCCTTCGAGCTGGATCGGCTCTTTCAGATTCTCTACTGGAATCCCCCTTCAATTCAATCCACAGGTTCTTTTTTTCACGGTTCGCGATTTCACGAGTCTGTGAGTTGAAACTCTGATCCTTCCTCCTCCAATTCTGTGATACCCAAGATCGCAAAATGGTTGTTGGTCACTATAATTGCTTAATTAATTTTAAACAACCAAGTGAAACATAAATTATCAACCCAGGGAAGTCTTTTGTTTCAAAGATAGCTGCGCACTATATATGCTCAATTCCAAAAGCACTTAGTGTTGTAGTAA
>ML794946.1:12636-124193 GCA_009831015.1 Picea engelmannii
AGCATTCAAAAGGAAAGAGGCAAAATGTAGGGTTTTATCAACCATTACCCATACCTGACAGGCCATGGGATGCAGTAAGCATGGATTTCATATTGGGGTTACCAAGAACACAAAGAGGGTTTGACTCAATCTTTGTGGTAGTGGATATCTTTTCTAAAATGGCACACTTCATATCGTGTCAGAAAACCAGTGACGCAACTCACATTGTGAATCTGTTTTTCAAAGAAGTCATTCGACTTCACAGCTTACCAAGGAGCATAGTTTCAGATCGAGACACCAATTTCATGGGACACTTCTGGAGAAACTTATGGAAAAATCTAGGGATGAACTTGTCGTTTAGTTTATCTTATCATCCTCAGACAGATGGACAGAAAGAAGTCATGAACAGGAGTCTAGGAGACTTGCTGAGGAGCTTGGTGATAGAACACCACAGTCAGTGGGACAATATTCTGCCATAGGTGGAATTTTCGTATAACGACTCACTAAACAGAAGCACAGGAAAATTCCATTCCAGATTGTTTATGGGACGCAGCCAAGAGGAGTTTCAGAATTGAGGGATTCATAATAGAATGCAACTAGGAGTGCTAGTGCAAAGGATTTCGCATAAGCGATGAAGGAACTTCACAACCAGGTGAAGGAGCAATTGAAAAACTTGAGCCAAGAGTATAAACACAGAGCAGATAAACACGGGAGACAACTTCAATTTGAGGTTGGTGATTTTATTCTGGCACATATGAGGAAGGAAAGATTCCCAAAGGGGACATATAACAAACTGAAGATGAAGAAGATCGGACCATGTAAGGTCTTGAAGACATTTGGGGCAAATGCTTATGAGATTGAATTACCCGATGGGATTGGAATCTCTCCGATATTCAATGTCTCAAATTTGTAACCTTACAAAGTTGAGGAAGTAGAAGCAGGTGATGAACAACCAAATGTTCAGTGGAAAAAACAGATGCCAGTTGTAGAGAAGCCACAGATGGAAAGAATACTAGACAAGAGAGTTAGCAAGAGGACCAGGAGAAAGGAATACTTTCAATACTTGGTCAAGTGGAAAAGACATCCATTTGAAGATGCCAGCTGGGAAAATGAAGCAGAGATTCAGAAGCATAGACAGACCATGCGAGAGCTCATGGACAGGAGCCCATGAAAATTTTCAAGCGAGGGAGTATGATGCAGGAGAATCGCCAACATCAAGAGAGCGTGGGGCAGGCACTAATGCATTTTGGAACATGATAAAATTATTTAATTTTTTTTGAAGTGGATGCTCCAAACATGAATGAAACAGTTAAGGAAGGGTGTACTTCCATATTGTAAACAAACCTTGAACATCTCGCTCACGTCTGTATTAGGCAAAGGCATTTAAGTTAATGAATGTAAGTAGGTAGAATTGAATTCCTAGATTAGATAGCTTTAGGAGCCAGAGGGAAAATGGATATAGACACCCTCCCTTGCATTATTGTATCAATAAGAAACATTATGATTATGAGAGAGCAGAGAGCATAAGAGAGCAGAACACTGTGTAGAAGAACCCATGTACAGAAATTCTGAAATTAATATATGAAGTTTGATTCAGAATCATGGTGTTCAAATACTTTCTGCGTATGCATGATTGAATTTTTTGCTCATGTTTGTTTACCCTCTGTTTTGCATTTTTCTTTTTTGTGTGAATGTATGATTTCATATTGAATGTCTAAAATCTGAAGAGAGGGAAACTAGAGAATGAGTTTCAATTGTTTCTCTGTCTGAGCAAGAGTTTTCCTACAAAGAGTGCAGTGAAATCATCCGCAAGGTGTGTGTTGACAGAGGTCAGAATTTGTCTCTGCAAGCTCAGGAGAGATAACACGATTCTCATTCTCATAGAAGTGTAAGTTAAGCACATGAGTCGTGCAAGGAGTCGTGCAAGGAGTGTGCAGGCCGAGTGAAGTCTCAGTGTTTGCAAACTGAGTGAAGTTGTGGAAAGATTGATGTAGCAGAGAGTACACAGAGTCGGAGAACTCAATACCTGGAGGTATTCAAGAATTACCGCAAGGAGTGCATGCAGGAGTATTCTTGAAGACTCAAGTCATGGAGAAAGATCAGGAGGTTTAGTACCTTGAAGTGTTCAGAAAGAAGGCACAATGAAACTGTTTGCGGGAGGAAAAGTTCCATAAGAGAACATCGTGTTCATTTCATAGAAATCGTCAAGGAGAAAATTGACGGTCAAAGTCCTCCATGGAGGATTCGTGAAGTTCTGAAAACCATCCGATCTTGTAGAGGAAGTGAGAAGGTTATGGAAGCGTTCATCGAGCGTAAAGCTCGGGAGAAATCGACCATTGGATCACCCACATATTTTTCATCTCGTGGTTTCAAAAGGTGAAGAGTCGAAGCCTTTGTAGCGAGACTCACAAAATCGCGAAAGGTGAAGTCCTGAGATAGCAAAGGAACCTGAGTCGTCCGTGGAAGAAGGACACATGTTGTGAGATCACCTGTATTGTGGACTCAGACATCGGAGGTCCAAAGGAGAGGTTTTCCAACTTTGCGAGTGGCGAAGCTGAAATGTGGATCAGGTCCGTCCGTTAGAAGGAGGACAGGTGGCAGAGATCTAGAGAACTCGCGAACTCGAAGGTTCACAAGGTGAAATCTCAAGGATTGAGCGCTCCAAATCACAAGAAGCAAAGTCGCGAAGTAATCCAAGCCATTCATTGGGGGAGGATAGGTGTCAGTGATCAGAGGATCTCGCAAACTCGGAGGTTTGTCGGGTGAGAGCTCAAAATTTGGGTGCTCGGGGTTACGAGAAGTGAAGTCGTGAAGTGCCAATAGCCAACACAAGGGACACGTGGCCGAACTGCACGGTGGGCCCGAGAATATAATCAGTCAAACATGCATCACACATTTGGAGGAGTCAACACCCCATTGACCTCTCGCATCTCTGGGGTTCGGGAAAGAAAAGGGGAAAGGTTCGACGTTTGAACTCGCGAAGGCGTGAGAGGTGAAAGGTGCTAGTGCTTAGCCTAGCCGGCGGTTGCGCAAGGAGGGAACTGATGAAAGGGGAGCCATAACCATTTCGTAGCCTCAGGTATTGCAGAATTAGAGGAGGAAGGCTCGGAGTTTCAACTCATGGACTCGCGAAATCGTGAACCGCGAAAAAGAGAACCTGTGGATCGAATTGAAGGGGGATTCTAGCAGAGAATTCGAAAGAGTCGATCTGGCTCGAAGGGAATATAGAACGATCCTGTGAGCGGATCTCGATCGCGAGGGGACCAAGGGGTCTGCGTCAAACTCCCTTTCTCAAACACATATGTTGATTTAATTTCATTGGATAAGTTTACTCACAAAATCCTATTCCAAGGCACTAAATCCTAGGGTAGTTTGTGCACCCTAGAAAATAAAATTGTTACTAATAAATTTTTAAATTATAGTGTTGATTTTATGGCTATGATTACTCAAAAAGGTATGGTGATGAAACTCATGGTGTTATGACTCTACAAGAAATTAAATATGAAAATAATGCAAAGCCTAAATTTAAATTTTCATGTATGATATGCTCCTAAAAGAGATGCAATTTTCAAATTCAACTCTACCATTGAGAAGTAAAAATGCAATCTTTCACTGTATGCACTAAGATAATGATAAAAACTCAAAAGACAAAAGATGCCAAGCAATGAAAAACACCTTTTTTTTGTATTTTCAGTATATTGAAATTGAAAAATGCATGGACTGAAAAGTAACTTGATATATAGCCCTACTTTGTATAAAAGAGAGATAACTCAAGCAGGATATCAAGCAATGAAACACCCAACCCAATGTACAAGGAAAAAAAAATGAAAATATGAAGACAAAAACTTCGCCCAAAAATTGAACCAAAAGAGGGTTTCTTGTCATCCCATAGGTACTCAACAGGCACTATAGAGACCTAAGAAGGCTCAACAAGAATCAAATCCTACCCAACAAACACCACACCAAGAAAACAATCAAGGAGAAAAGGTGTACATGACTATTTGAGAAAACAGAGCGTATATACGCAGCTTGCAGTAAGACAACCTGCGTGTATACGCGACTGTCAAGAAAAAATGTGTGTATATGCTTTGAAACAAGGCCAAGAAAGGGAGAAAGGATGAAAACTCAGACCCAGAGTCAACAAGAGACGTCAATCAATGATACAACAAGAACCATAATAGAAACAAGAGAAATCAAAGGAGAAAAGTACTTTAAACCCTAAGAAAGAAGATTCATCCCTAGTATGGTCGCTAATTCTATTATGAGGAAAATTTCTCTATGGCTAGGGTGAAGCACAATAGACAGGTGTGACTATAGAAATTGTCTCAATTCCATCATATGCTATATAAAATAATGTGCAAGAGAAGTAAGAAAGAGGCTTGCTTCATACAAATGTTTGATGATGTCCACCTTTGAGAACTTTGACCCAAAGCTTTATACCTGCAACAAGTTCTCAAAAAACAAGCAAAGAAAGCATATAGTGATGATATAACATGTTGGCACACTAGATAGCATAATCCATCAATATACAAAACAAGCATGCCCATGGATCATAATACATATATTTGCAATATATCAATTGGACGAGAAAGGATTATTTCTATTAATAAATGATGAACAGAAGTGAAACATTACAAGCTTCTGTGTTTGCACAGTTTGTAACCAAGAAACCGAGTTCCTTCCAACTGGGCCTCCACCACTTCAATCGTCCACCAAAGGCAAGCTCATTTAAGGGATACGAAGAGGTTTTCCATCAATAAGGGACAAGCTTGGGGGCTGAATACTGTGTTCAGAGTTAAAGGACGAAAGGGATGCAGACTCAATAATGAAGTAATAATTTCCTCAGAGTAACTTTGCTCTCAAACTTGAATTCTCTCCTCTTTTCCAAATCTCGGAATTGGCTTCTTTGTAGCCTTCAAAATGCAACTGAAGGGCCGATTCATAACATTTCTAGTATATGTAAGGCCAAGGATCAGAGATCTCTTGTCGTGACATGGAAGCCTGACATTTAATTTTGATTTTATGGCACAAATCCCGATGTACACAGGCTGTCGTGGAGAATCCAATGTATACCCTTGTTGTATAGCTTGCAAGGTGCATACAAGTGGAAAAATATTTTCTTTTGTCTATGGATTTATCAATCAGGGAAAGTAAGTCTGCATGGGGAAATGGAATAATTCCCTCTCTACAAGATTGCATAGGGTGAGACAAATATTTCTATAATAGATGCCCCCTAATGTGTGAGGTTAGAGGCGAATCTGTGATGGCCGAAATACATTATAAATAACCCAGAAGTGGAGTGGTAGAGAACCAACTGGACGAACTCAATTGCTCATTACATTCTATACTGACTTTGCATACATGGTTGGAAAAATAAATTGCAGATCCATGTGAAAAATATACCAAACAAGTGTCTGTAGCCATGAATAGGAAAATAAAAATGTAGTTACATGCCAAAAAGTTGTCATAGTCACGATCAATGCCTAGTAGAAACAGTCTTAAAACCAATCTGAAGATATCTGTATACCATGGAGTAAAATATGATCTCCCGTGATACCTGAAGTCATATAGGTACCGGTCCAATGAAAAGGAAGCAACAACTTCGGAAATATGTGGCCACATAGTGTTGTATTCAATTCTTCTACACAATCCGCCAAAGGTGAAAGTCTACATCATGTGAATAAAGGAGTTGAGTTCAAACACACTGAGACATTGTTTGATTACCGGTCATTGATGTATACCGTTAACAAATGCGAGAAAACCTACCGATAATGAAAGTAGGTATCAAGGCACTGAGTACATTATTACAAGTGTGAATAGAGGAGACGGTGTCGAACACCTGAAGAATCCATCAATCATGAGACATTGATGTATTCCCAATTGTCGATGGCAAGAGAGCCTGCCACTAATGACTGCAAGCCTCAAGGTACGTAAGATTCTAGGTTTCGTTTCTAGATAATGTGTAGAAGTCGATGGAAAGAGACCCGCTGAAAGGAGATCATTAAGGCATATCTCATCAGTGAGCATGAGGTACAAATAAACAACTTCATGATTTGGTGGAAATCGGATGAAGAACAAGTTCACAAACTAATGACCCTGTGCGTCTTTCGCCTGTCCCAAGTGCAAGAGGTAAATGAAAAAAGACCCTTTGAATAGAAGTCAATGATGAAAAATTGTTGACAAAGGTGAGGAGACCACCAATAAGGCTAATGGTATCCAAGACACTACATGAATCCCAATGTGTGAATATATGTCTTTTCGTCGAACACAAGGTAAACCACCCAGTCAACGACCAATGATGAAATGTCGACCGTTGGGTTCAAGGTTACCTATCAATGATGGAAGTAGGGTCAGTGTGCATAATAGGACTAAAGTATCACGTGATTCTGAGACAAACTGAGGGTATGGATGACATGAAAAGTCAAGAGTTATGACGAATTGCTGACATAGGTTGATAGACTTCATTTGAACAAGAGAAAGAGACATATGGTGGACTCTGGCAGCATAGACCCAATGATTAAATCATGATATGCAGGAGACATCAATGAAGTTCTCTGTAGGGACTGGAAGAGTAACCAATCAGTAGAGAAGACTTTGTAACGAGATCAACTTCCTAAGGTCATGCTAAACCAAAAATTATGATGAATGGACTCAAATAACTTTGTTCTCTGTTCAAAGGTGACACAACTGCTGCCGATATAAGATAATACTCCCTTCCCGCCCATCTTTTTTTTTTTTTTAATAACAAAAGAATTCTATGATACAGAGGAGGAAACGAGTGTTTCAAGTAAGAAAAAATATTTTCAACAGTGGAACATACCTATGCTTAATGTAGGGAAGTGAATGTGAGAGATGGACACTTGGGGAATTTTCCCTCCTAGGTATAGTGATCAGAATCTGGACCAGGGGTCAAAATTTAGCCAAAAAATCAAAGTTCTCGGAATTGCATCAAACTGAATGGGTGCATATCCCTCATCGTGATGAACCCAATGCACTTCGAATGGGGTCAAACGAACATCGGATGAGTGAGATATCACGATCTATTTGAATTGCCAAATAGGCAAAAAAAATTGCTGACTGTATCGTCCGTACAGATGACGTGGCAGAGGCCATACAACTGATGTGGCATGACTATATGCTGAGGTGGTAGTTTATGATGTGGCAATTGGTTATTGGCAGATGTGGATGAATCCTATTTCGACATGTGGCATCATTGTAGCAAATGGTTTGGTGCCACGTGGCCCAGGCTAGATTGCCACGTGGCACCTTTGTATATTATGTAGTTCAAAATTTATATGGAGTCGATGGGATTCGAACCCCGAACATCCACCTCAATCCAAAGTCTTGGCAAGACAAAATAGCCAACATGCCACGCACATGTTTCTTACTATATAACATTGCGATTTAAATTTAAATGTGTACTATGGTGTAGTTTAAAAGAATTGTCAAGTCCGTGGGATTCAATCCCTGGACCTCCAGACACAGTTCTAAGTTTTGGCAAGGGCAGGGCTGCCAACACACCCATGCAATAGTTCTTAACAAGAATGTGTGTTATTAACTATTTAAATATGCGTTATGGTAAGGTTTTGCGCGGGGTTCGGGCTGAGGCTTAGCCCCAACCCTGTTTATATGTGCACCCTAGTTTCTATACGCGCCATGTGACCACCATATAAAACACATGCATATTTGGTTTTTGAAATGGTTATAATACCAAATTCACCCACCACTTGTCACACTTGCATGCGCCCATGGCATTGGAGCCTTTTTCTTTTATACGTGGTCACATGGACCATATGCCCAACGGCCTATGCGGTAGGGGGCTTAGTTCCGTTAACCATTCTACAGTTGTCCCCATTTTGCGGTTATGTGCTGATGCTAGGTTTTAGCACGGAAATGAGCGTGGGTGCTAGGTTGGATGTACAGAGGTTCATTTTGGCGAACCAGAGACAACAAGCTTGAAGGAGGAAAATGGAAGGAGGCCTATCTTCTTCATTTTTTGGCCAAATGAGTTGCCAAAAAAGCCTAGCTAGGGGTTTTTGGATGTTCTGAATCCATTGGCACTATTTTCAAAGGCATTTGAAGACTTATTTTTCAGGTTTTACACTATTGAAGTTTCAGAGAGCTCTAGGGAACTTGAAGCCCTCATTGATGGAGGTCATGCTCAGATGAGCCCAAGTCTGTTTTCTGTGACTGAATAGTCATTTTTTGCTAATTGTTATGCGTTGAACACATTGGGATAGGTTTCAGAGGCATTTGAGGACTTTTACAAGTGTTTTTTCCACAAGGAATATCAGGGAAGCTTAAGGCCACATGTAGAAGAGGTCATGCCCGGATGAGCCATGATCCGTTTTCAGAGTTCTATTAGTCATTTTTGGGTTTTTATGTATTCTGAACCCAATGGTACAGTCAGTAAATCCATTGGAGTTGAGCAACAGCTTGTAAAAGAATCTTTGAAAAACTAATCCCATAGAGACTAGTCCATTGATGGAGGCTCAAGGAGATGTAGCCCAGTTGGGGGTGAACTCCTTTATCATCTTGTTATTGTTGTGAGTTTACTGGTTTATTTGCTGCAAGTTATGTTTATTGTGTATTTGTTTAAAAAACATATTTATCTTTTTAAAGACCTCACACATAAACATTTAAAAGAAGCATGAACTTAACACATAAAACCTCTTGCATAACAAAGACATTGAGCAAGGTCTTGAAACATTTATTTTAATGGAGTAGAGGGTGCTTACATAACATAACAAGTTAGCCCCCTATTTTCAGATCATATAGGGTTTCAAATGGAGAAGGATATAAGCAACAGTATGCTTGCTTGAGGATGCGAAAATGCTGAGGAAAATGGTTTATAATGCAAAGTAAGAACGAACTATAGGCTCAATACTACAAGCAAGGGCATGAGATGCAATCACAACTTAACGCCAAAAAATTTCCTTTTTTATGTCATTTAGTCTACTTGGTGTGAAAAAGGTATAAACTTGTGCCAAGTAGACATCTTTTCAAATCCAATTTATGAGTGTGAAAATGAAAAGTTCACTCGACGATCTTTTCTATTTTTGGTAATGAGTCGGAAAAGAACTTAACGATGACTCATGATCTTTCAAATAAAATTTAACGAGTGTGAAAGGGAAAAATCACTCGGAAATATTTTCTCTTTTTAAAGACAAGATGGAAAAGGGCTTAAATTAAACTTGTTGACACTATTCTAATCAACATGTAAGGGGGGAGGCTAAGGCTCCCATACCGGCCTTCTTTGGAATGTCAATATCTTATGAATAGACAACATAAGCTTGGGCAAACCTAAATCTCTCCAAGTCGAGGAGGATAAATCACTAACGTAGGATATAGTCTCTATGATGGATTGAACAATGTATCTTAATGGAAAAGACATAGGTGGGGGGATTGGATACCCCATTGGACTATCCTAGTCAAAAGTGATCTCCTCAAAACTAGGATGTAGAGGACTTGGTGAAATAAGGACTCTCTCTCGTTCAAAAGGTGCAGGATCAGGAATGATGGCAACATGATCGAAGGATGCATCACTCTCCACAAGGAGAGTAGGATTGACCAGAGATTTCACTGCTACAACCACTTGTTCAATTCTAGGTTGAAGAGGATGCAGGGTAACAAGGATAGGGGATACATCACCCTCAAGAACGAGGGTGTGAACAAGAGAGGATTGCAATGATGTTACCATCATTTCCATCAGAGGAACAAGGTGTGGGGAAACCACAGAAGCCTCAGAATACGAAGGGCCCTTAAGCGAGCCCCACGCTTTGGGTATCCTATTCGTGTCTAGAAATAAATGAGTAAGATGAATTCCTTCACATGTCCTACAAAGGATTTTAGTCTTACGTCTGAGGTGTATTGACTTCTCAATGCCCCCATTGTCATTCAATACGGCTGATAGCACATTATCAACATGATAGGAAAAGGTGGGGGAGTCATCTCCTACATGCTTCTTAGAGGTTGGATATGTGGCTTTTATATAACTTGTAGCAACTAAAGTGGAGCCCCTAGCATGAATAGCAGTGGCCAAGTGAAGATTGTCAACGTAACTTGTAGAAGTTGTCGACCCATCTCCAACATGACTGGCAGAGGTTGGTGATGGAGCTCAAGTATGATAGACAGTGACTGGACTAGCGATGGATTGCGGCATTTGATGCCAAGTTTCAGAGAAAGATTGACTTTGAAACATTGTAGGCCAAGAAGGATCTTGTTTTACACCCCGTCCCTATCTAGAAAGGCAGTATCCTTTGTTTAATTGATTCAGAGAAGACTAAACGGGCATCATTACCGAAGTTTATGAAAATATGGAAGTATGATAAGGATTATTTGAGTGAGGATATATGTTTCACCCTTGTGAAGGGGACCCATGAAGCAGGTAGCCCAAATCGTAAAACTGATTCTCCCCGTATGAAACCCCCGGGGATACATGAGGACTCTCCATTGAAAAAGTGTTCAAAATAACTGACATGGCGGACAGAGGATATCTGGACAGAGTGTAGTCAGTAGAATAATCATCCATATGAGTATTGGCTTCTGAAAGATCATAACTAGGATTGGATTCGTAAGAGGGGAAGTTCCAACCTTTCGTCGTGAAAGCGGGTTGAGGGACATTGCTCATGTAAAACAAATATGCAGGCATTGGGGCCATGGTGCCCCCAGATCCAATGCTAGGATTCATATAAGTGGACTGGGGAGAGGATCACAAGGGGAAAAGTATATCAATGGGAGAATGACTAGAGACCCAAGGTGCGGACTGAGTACCAAAGTTCTGCATATGATTATAAGAAACATGAGGATTTGTCCCCATGAACTGAGTGGGAATCATGGGGTAAGCAACAACAAACGAGGGAGCCAAAGGGACTCCACTATCCATAATGAGGGCTTAGTATAGGCTCTTTAGGCCAACTAGTAAGCAAAGAGCACACCAAAATTCAAATGGCTAGTATGCATGCAAATGGGGTAAAGTGGTTGAGTGGCCTCCCTCTGTAAAGAAGGTATGTCTCGTCCAAGAGGGAATTGCGACTCCCCGCTAAATATCGGTGGTAACATAATCCATTATAAGGGCCCTCATGGGATTAAAAACCAATCGGTCAGATCCCCCTGGAGAGGTAATCCTCCATAAACACTATGTGTTTTCTGACCACTATCTAACCTAGGGTACTAGCATAATAACCCCTACAAGTAACTTATAAGATACGTAAGTCAAGAAACTAATAAACCATTGTATAACCGATTCACAGGTGAACAGTTGTAAGTTCAGATAAACGTATGGTCAGGGTAGAAAAGCTCGAAACCTTTAAATCACCGCCTCTCACGGAGGTATGGGCACTAGAAAGATCCCCAAATATGAATAAATCCATAGAAATATCTCTGACGCTAGGCGAGTATCCGGGGGATATCCCTGCAACTAACTTCGTGCAACCTCGTGATTAACTTCGGTGTGAGTGGAGCCTCCTAATATTACCAATTATACAATGGACTTCTCAACTCCCTTTCTAAGACACATATGCTAATTTAATTTCCTTGGAGAAGTTTACTCACAAAATCCTATTCCAAGGCACTAAATCCTATGCTAGTTTGTGCACCCTAGAAAATAAAATCGTTACTAATAAATTTTTAAATTATAGCATTGATTTTATGGCCCTGATTAGTCAAAAAAGGTATGGTGATGAAACTCATGGTGTTATAACTCTGCAAGAAATTAAATATGAAAATAATGCAAAGTCTAACTTTAAATTTGTATGTATGATATGCTCCTAAAAGCGATGTAATTTTCAAATTCAACTCTGTGATTCAGAAGTAAAAATGAAATCTTTCACTGTATGCACTAACCTAATGATAAAAACTCAAAAGAAAAATATGCCAAGCAATGTAAAATGCCTTTTTTTTGTATTTTCAATATATTGAAACTGAAAATGCATGGATTGAAAAGTAACTTGATATATAGTCCTACTGTGTATAAAAGAGAGATAACTCAAGAAGGATATCAAGCAATGAAACACCCAGCCCAATGTACAAGGACAATAAAAATGAAAAGATGAAGAGAAAAACTTCACCCAAAAATTCAACCAAAAGAGGGTTTCATGTCATCCCATAAGTACTCAACGGGAACTATAGAGACCTAATAAGGCTCAATAAGCATCAAATCCCACCCAACAAACACCACACCGAGTCAGAATGTTTCCAATATGGAAGGCCAAGGATCAGAGATCTCCTGTCGTGACATGGAAACCTAACATTTAATTTTGATTTTATGGCAAAAATCCTGATGTATGAAGGTTGTAGTGGAGAAACCAATGTATATGCTTGTTGTATAGCTTTCAAGGTGCATACACGTGGAAAAATATTTGTTTTTGTCTCTGGATTTATCAATTAGAGAAATAATTCTACATGGGAAAATGGAATAAGGCCCTCTCTGCAAGATTTCATAGGGTGAGGAAAATATTTCTATAACAGATGCCCCCTAATGTCTGAGGTCAGAGGAGAATCTGCGATGGCTGAAATACATTATAAATAACCTAGAAGTGGACTGGTAGAGAACCAGTTGGACGCACTCAATCGCTCATTACATTATGTACTGACTTTGCATACATGGTTGCCAAAATACATTGCAGATCCATGTGAAAAATATACCAAAAAAGTATCCGTGGCCATGAATAGGAAAATACAAATGCGGTTACATGCCAAAAAGTTTTCATAGTCATGAACAAGGCCAAGTAGAAACAGTCTCAAAACCAATTTGGAGATATCTATATACCATGGAGTACAATATGGTATCCCATGATCCCTAAAGTCATACAGGTGTTGGTCCAATGAAAAGGAAGAAATAACTCAGGAAAGCTGTGGCCACATAGTGATGTCATCAACTTTTCTACACAATCTGCCAAAGTTGCAAGTCTACATCATGTGAATAAAGGAGTTGAGGTCGAATAAAATGAGACATCGTTTGATTGTCAGTCATTGATGTATACTGTTAACAAATGAGAGAGAACCTACCGATAATTAAAGTAGGTATCAAGGCACCGAGTACATTCTTACAAGTGTGAATAGAAAATTATGTGTCGAACACCTGAAGAATCCATCGATCAGGAGACATTGATGTATTCCCAACTCTGGATGGTGAGAGAGCCTACCACTAATGACTGGAAGCCTCAATGTACTAGTAAGACTCTAGGTCTCGTTTCTAGATAATGGGATGATTTCTATGGAAAGAGACCCACTGAAAGGAGAGGAATAAGGCATCTCTCATCATTCAACACAAGGTAAAAAGTAGGAGCTTCATGATTTGGTGGAAATTGGACAAAGAAAAAGTTCACAAACCAATGACCATGTGCATCTTTCACATGTCCCAAGTGCAAGCGATACATGGAAGAGATGCTCTGAATAGAAGCCAATGATGAAAAACTTCCGACAAAGGCGAGGAGACCACCAATAAGGCTAATGGCATCCAAGAAATTGCATGAATCCCAATGTGTGAATAGATGTCTTATCATCGAACACAAGGGAAACCACCCAGTTAACCACCAATGATGAAATGTCGAGTTTTGGGTTCAAGGTTACCTACCAGTGATGGAAGTATGGCCAGGGTGCATAATAGGACGAAAATATCATGTGATTCTGAGACAAAATAAGGGTATGGCCGACATGCAAAGTCAAGAGTTATAAGGAGTGGCTGACACAGGTTGATAGACTTCCTTTGAACAAGAGAAAGAGACATATGGTGGACTCTAGTAGCATAGACCCAATGATAAAATCGTGATATGTAGGAGGCATCAATGAAGTTCTTTGTAGGAACTGTAAGAGTAACCAGTCAGTAGAGAAGACTTTGTAATGAGCTCAACTTCCTAAGGCCATGCTAAACCCAAATATATGATGAATGAACTCAAATAACTTTTTTATCTATTAAAAGGCGACATGACTGGTGCCAATATAAGATAATATTCCCTTCCTGACCGTATTTTTTTGTTTTTTCATAATGAACGAATGCTATGATACAGAGGAGGAAATGAGTGTCGCAAGTAAGCAAAACTAGTTCCAATAGTGGAACATACCTATGCTTAATGTAGGGAAGTGCATGTGGGAGATGGACACTTGGGGAATGTTCCCTCCTAGGTATAGGGTGGAAAATTGCGAAGGATATAAACAAGGCTCTGCTTGGCTGAGGGTGAAAATTTGTTGAGGAAAATGGTTTATAACACAAATCGAGAATCAACTATAGGCTCAATACTGCAAGCAGGGGCATGAGATGCAATCACAACTTAATGCCAAAAAACGTCCTTTTTTATGTCTTTTAGTCTACTTGGTGTGAAAAAGGGATAAACTTGTGCCAAGTAGATGTCTTTTCAAATCCAATTTATGAGTGTGAAAATGACAAGTTCACTTGTCAATCTTTTCTATTTTTGGTAATGAGTCGGAAAATATCTTAACGATGACTCGTGATCTTTCAAATCCAATTTAACGAGTGTGAACGGGAAAAATCACTCGATAATCTTTTCTATTTTTAAATAAGAGATGGAAAATAGCTTAAATTAAACTTATTGATGCTATTCTAATAAACATGTAAGGGGGGAGGGCAAGGCTCCCATACTAGCCTTCTGCGGAATGTTAGTATCTTATGAATAGCTGACATAATTTTGGGGAAACCTAAAGTTCTCCAAGTCAAGGAGGATAAAGAACTAACTGAGGATATAGTCTCTGTGATGGATCAAACAATGTCTCTTAATGGAAAATACATAGGTGGGGGGATTGGATACCACATGGGACTATCCCAGTGAAAAGTGATCTCCTCAAAAATAGGAGGGAGAGAACTTGGTGAAATAAAGAATCTGTCTCATTATTAAGGTGCATGATCAAGAATGTTGACGACATGATTGAAGGATGCATCACTCTCGAAAAGGAGAGTAGGATTGACTAGAGATTGCACTGGTATGACCAATTCTTCAATTCTAGGTTGAAGAGGATGCATGGTAATAGGGATAAGGGATACATCACCCTCGAGAATGGGGGTGTGATCAAGAGAGGATTGAAATGACATTGTTGTTGTGTCAATCAGAGGAAAAAGGTGTGGGGAAACCATAGACGCCTAAAAATCCGAGGGCCCCTTATGCAAGCCCCACGTTTTGGGTATCCTAGTTGTGGCTGGACATAAATGAGTAAGATGACTTCCTTCACAATCCCTACAAAGGAATTTAGGCTTACGTCTAAGGTGTCTTGTCTTATCAATGACCTCAATGTCGTTCAATACGGCTAGTGGCACACTATAAATGTGACAGGAAAAGGTTAGGGAGTCATCTCCTACATGGTGCTCACAGGTCAGAGATGTGGCATTGATATAACTTGTGGAAACTAAAGTGGTGCCCCCAGCATGACTAGCAATGGTCAGGTATGGATTGTCAATGTAACTTGTAGAATTTGTCAACCCATCTCCAACATGATTGACAGAGGTTGATGATGGAGCTCCAGTATGACTGACAGTGACTGGACTAGAGATGGATTGCGACATTTGATGCCAAGGTCCAGGGAAAGATTGAATTTGAAACATTGCAGGCTAGGAAGCATATTGGTTTACCCCTCATCCCTGTTTGGAAAGGTAGTATCCTCCGTTTAATTTATTTAGAGAATTTTTCACGAGCATCATCACCGAAGTTTTTGAAAATATGGAAGTATGATAAGTATTATTCGAGTGAGGATATATGTTTCCCCCTTGTGAAGGGGACCTGTGAAGCAGGTAGCCTGAACTGTAAAACTGATTCTCCCCATATCAAACACCCAGGGATACATGAGGACTTGCCATGGAAAAAGTGTTCAAAATAAATGACATGGTGGACATAGGATACATGGATGGAGTGTAGTAGGTAGAATAAGCACCCATCTGAGTATTGGCTCCTGAAAGAACATAAATAGGATTGGATCCATAAGAGGGGAAGTTCCAACCTTCCATTGTGAAAGCGGGTTGAGGGACATGGCTCATATCAAATGACAACGCAGGCATTGGGGCCATGGTGCCCCCGAATCTAATGCTAGGATTCATATAAGTGGACTGGGGAGAGGATTGCAAGGGGGAAGGCATATCAACGGGAGAATGACTAGAGAACCAAGGTGCATACTGAGTACCAAATTTATTCATACCATTGTAAGAAACATGAGGATTCATCCCTATTATCTCCTAAAATAGCATTGTCATTTTGTCAAATTTTAGGTGATAGGAAGAGGTCCAAAAATTTGTTTCTAAATTTTTTTAGGTGTGTTAGATTGTCTACTTTCTAAAAATAAACTTGGAACAAGCATTGGATTTGGTCTTCTCAAGCAAAAGCGAGAATCTCAGGTTTTGGTGGTTTAGGCGGGCTTGAAAAGCGCTCATTAACCATCGAAAGCAGAGCTTTCAGTAGTTAACAGGCTAAATTCGGGGGGCTAGTTAAACACCGAAAGTGCAGGTTTTCCAGAAAAAAACTTCCTTGGGAAAAATTATTTTTCTCATCCATGAAAAGTCCTTTTCGCATGCTCAAATAGTCGATTGACAACTACACATCCTAATATTTGCAATGGTTCTTTCATATCTAAATTTAGAGCTTGGGAAGGCAGTCAAAAGTTCCCCACAAGATCAGGTGTCAGTTGGCAAATTTTGTAAATGCAGAGGTTTGATAAATGCATGCACAACTAGATTTGTAAGTGTTTGAAAGATGGTATCATTACATTTGATCAGAGTTTTATAATTTGTAGTACTTGAAAACCTCCATTTGCTATTTCAACTTGAAACCATGGCATACACAGAAATCTATGAGGTGATTGCTTGCCTAATTGTTTTGATTAGTCACATGTCAATATGTCAAAGCCATATGCGTCAAGTAGATAGAGGAAGTATTCAGCTGTTTGCAAATATCGAAAGATGCACAGGTGTATCTTTGATGGAAGTCATTTATCAAGGTAACTATATAGGAAGGAGTTATGTATCCCTCATACAGAATACAGAGGAAAAGTGCAAAGTATGGAAAGACCTCTAATGATCCTTATTCAAAATTCTGGAATGTCACAGGTTGATGAAGATAGTTATTAGAACACTAGCTATAGCTAATTATACAGCCAACATGTAGACAAAGTACTTAAAAGAGATTGGTCACTCATACCTTACTTATACTCTATTTTTTCCTAAAGAATAAGAGCATATTTATAGACCTAGGTAGCAGACTTTTTCCAGCAATTAGATGACATTAAGGACTTTCAGTGACCTAATCAGAATTTCAGCTAATTTGCAAAACTTCAAGGAAAGAGATCTATATAAAGCAAAGATATTTTGCAACAGTCCAGAGGACATCTACAGATAGCAGAAGAAGCCAGGTAGTTCAATTTTGCAATTCTGAACATTTTCATAAAGTTACAGGATTCGGTAGTTAATAGGCCCAAATTTTGCCTCTCTTAACTACCGAAAGCAGGGATTTTCGGTAGTTAATAGGCCCTCTTAACTACCAAAACCTATACATGGTAGCGAGGTCATATTTTTTCCCATATTTGACTTTTTCTCAACCAAATATTTCGAGGTTGGTTTCTAAAGATGTGTAATAATTAAATACATCATATTTAAGGTTTTATCTTGATGTATTTAATGTTTAAGAAGGTGGAAAAGTGGAAATGGTGACCTAGTTGATGAGTAAAAAAACTGTCTTTTTGCCAAAGGTGGAAAATTCAAATTTCCTATGAGGATTCATCATCCTTGGAAGGCTTTCTACATCTGTCAAAGAGTTTGGAGGATATAAAGGCTATCAAGATAGAGTTTGACACCTAAGATATGATATTTTGTTTTGACTTTCCATTTGTAGAAGTCTAGATCCATTTTTATAGAATCTCATCCTACACTTGTTTGGTTTGACTATTTTTAGCAAATCCGATCCATCTTTCAAGGATCTAGATTTCATCTTGTAAGGCTATAAAGCCAATGACATTTGAAGCACCAAAGGTTGGATTTTGAGTTCTATATTCTACTGTTTTTGTATGAAAGATATTTTCTTTAATATATCAAGCCCGCAAGCTTCTTTCATTTGTTATTGTCAGACCCTCCTTCATCTTTGTCTATGCATATGAGTGGAATTCATTATTTTGTCTCTGTTTAATGGTCCTATGGTAAATGCCATCTTAATTTTGATTGTTAAGAAATAATCATAAGCATCTTTGGCTAGTTTGTTGACCCATCATATATATGGTTTATGTATGTTTTAGTTAACCGATTGGTTTTCTTATCCATTTGTTATACAAATCTATTTGATAAATAGCTCTTGAAGGACTTGTAGTGCATGAATATAGTTAGACTTTCTTGAAGATACAATCCAAGGATTAAGATATTCATCTTGATCCAAATCCACACCTATTATTGATAAAATAGTTTCCAAAAAGATTACGTTACCAGGCATCTCTGACTTACAGCCTGGGAGAGTTTCCTGGAGTGATAACAAATTGGCACTGCTGCCAGGGATACGAAAGTGAAAGAAGAGTTTCCCTGGGAGAACAACATAGATCTGTTTCTTGATGGAAAACAAGAGATAGACATTAGAATCGACTGTAATCATTTGCCTGGCAACTCCACGTTCAAGACTCCACTGGGGAGGATCCAACTGATAGAAGATGAAGAGGCTAAATTCAAAATCCATGTACCATTCCATCAGTTTACTGTACGAACTGTTATTATTCTTTATCAACTCCTTTATAATTTTCCCTCCACATGTTAAAAGAATTATCCTTTGTTTTGTATACTTCAAAGATTATCAACCATCTTTTATAAGTTCATATTTAGAAGAGGAAAGCTTGCAGCCTCCTTATGTTGTTGATGTTGGTCCTATTGCTTTCCCTCAACCTATCCATAAAGATGAGCTTTGCATACAAATCTCTCTTGAAACTGATCAGCCTTGTAACCTTGAGAATGATGAATTTGAATCTAAATCATTTCAAATTTCATTACTTTCACCTATTTCTCCTGAACCTTGTCATCAACTCGTTAAACCTTGTTTTCAGCCCAAAGAATTTCAGTCTAAGATTATACAAAGAGTGTTTAAACCTCTCAAGCTACCATCTCATCTTCATCCTTATCCTCCATATTTTGTTGAGTACCTTCCTCATTTTACCGGAGAGAGTCATGTTTCAGCTAAAAAACATTTGGAGGCTTTTGAAAATTTTATTGATAATCTGGAAATTGTTCATGAAGGTATTGTTATGATATTATTTTCTAAATCTTTAACCAGAGAGGTTGCTTTATGGTTTAGACTTTTGGAACCTGGTTCAATAGGTTCATGGACTGATTTCTATTACGTTTTTTCAAAACATTGGGGTGAGAATAAATGTCTTGATCAATACCTTGACAATTTTTGTACTTTGAAGAGAGAGAAGGAAGAATCTTTGACTGTTTTCAACAGAAGGTTCTATAGGACATATTATGACATCCCATTGGAGATTTGGCCTACTGAGATTTCTACCATGGTATACTATCTTATGGCTCAACATAATGAACTTGTCCTTCTCCTGCTAGAAAGGAAGTCTTCATCGTTAAGGAACTTGTTTGAAGACGCTCAAGAGGTGGAGGAGAACATCTGGGCTAGCAATAAGATTCGAGAGCAAGCATATTTTGAAGATCTGCATGCACAGGATGAGCATCAAGAGGACTGTGAGTATACTCCAGAGTTGTAATAAAAAGACAGTGAGTATGAAGCAGATCTAAGATAGCAGCAAGAATGGAAACATAGTTCAGATTTTAAGTAGGAAGGTTATGACTATGAGGCAGTTTTGGAACAACAGCAAGTAGGTAAATTTACTTCAGATTGTGAATCAGATTTTTCAATATTTGCAAAATGCCTTAAAAAAAATATGAGCCTGAAGTCTATAAGCAGTTTTAAATCCAAGTGGATCCTATGATAACTGATGATTTCATGAACAATTATATATTTTCTGTTGATTATTATTCACATGACTTAAACATTGAGGTATCATCATCTTCTAAGCACTTTTCTGAAGAGAAAATTATTATGGTTGATCAAAAAGATCTCATTTCAAGGGAACAAAGGGATGAGCAGTATCCTAGCTTAGAAACAGTCATGGCTGAGCAAGAGTTCTCCATAGATCAACATTTTTTTGATCTTGGCTTCAAAGACCCGGTGGCAGTATTCATGGAGTTATACTTTTCAGAGGGCTTGAAAGTTTCATATTTCTTCAGCTTGCCCATGTTTTCAAGAGAGTATGATTTCCAAAAAGAGTTATTTTTACGGTTGTTACTTTCTAGACATCATTTACTGATCAGTGATAAAGATGAGATTTCTTCAGTATTAAAATTGCTTGGATGGTTGTTATGGAAATCAACCTTTACCTAACCCAAATGCAAACCTGGTTAGTGTAGGAGTAGACAGAAGAATAAGCTCTTCATTTGAGCACTTAGATTGTTTTCATATTTTGGTTGAATAAGTAGACAGGCTACAGACAAGCTACAGGCAGGCTACAGATTTGTAAAGGAACAGTTTCACAGGCCACATGACTCCATAAACCAACAGATAAGGTGACTGGAACTACTTGTTCTTGGAACCTCACTGGGAGGATTCCATCCCTGAGTAGGAGCCAAATGTTATCTCCTAAAATAGCACTGTCATTTTGTCAAATTTTAGGTGATAGGAAGAGGTCCAAAAATTTGTTTCTAAATTGTTTTAGGTGTGTTAGATGGTCTACTTTTTTTAGGTGCTTGCCTAATTGTTTTGATTAGTCACATGTCAATATGTCAAAGCCATACATGCCGAGAATATAGAGGAGAATTCAACTATTTTCAAATATCAAAAGATCCACATGTGTATCTTTGATGGAAGTCCTTTATCAAGGTAACTATACAAGAAGGAGTTATGTATCCCTCATACAGAATACAGAGGAAAAGTGCAAAGTATGGAAAGACCTCCAATGATCCTTATTCAAAATTCTGGAATGTCACAGGTTGATGAAGATAGTTATCAGAACACTAGCTATAGCTAATTATACAACCAACATGTAGACAAAGTACTTAAAGGAGCTTCGTCACTCATACCTTACTTATACTCTATTTTTTCCTAAATAATAAGAGCATATATCTAGACCTGGGTAGAAGACTCTTTCCAGCATTCAGAAGACATTAAGGACTTTCGGTGACCTAATAACCAGTTCAGCTAATTTGCCAAAATTCAAGGCAAGAGATCTAGATAAAGCAAAGATATTTTGCAATAGTCCAGAGGACATCTACAGATAGCAAAAGAAGCCAGGTAGTTCAGTGTTGCAATTCTGAACATTTTCAGAAAGTTACAGGATTCGGTAGTTAACAGGACCAATTTTTTCCTCTCTTAACTACCGAAAGCATGGCTTTTCGGTAGTTAATAGGCCCTCTTAACTACCAAAACCTGTACATGGCAGCAAGGTCATATTTTTACCCAGATTTGACTTTTTCTCAACCAATATTTCGAGGTTGGTTTCTAAAGATGCATAATAATTAAATACATCATATTTAAGGTTTTATCTTGATGTATTTAATCTTTAAGAAGGTGGAAAAGTGAAAATGGTGACCTAGTTGATGAGAAAAAAAACTGTCTTTTTTCCAAAGGTGGCAAATTCGAATTTCCTATGAGGATTCATCATCCTTGGAAGGATTTCTACATCTGTCAAAGAGTTTGGAGGATATAAAGGCTATCAAGATAGATTTTGACACCTAATATAGGATATTTTGTTTTGACTTTCCATTTTTAGAAGTCTAGATCTATTTTTAGAGGATCTCATCCTACACTTGTTTGGTTTGACTATTTTTAGCAAATCTGATCCATCTTTCAAGGATATAGATTTCATCTTGTAAGGATATAAAGCCAAAGACATTTGAAGCACCAAAGGTTGGATTTTATGTTCTATATTCTACTGTTTTTGTATGAAAGACATTTTCTTTAATATATCAAGCCTGCAAGCTTCTTTCATTTATTATTGTCAGACCCTCCTTCATCTTTGTCTATGCATATGAGTGGAATTCGTTCTTTTGTCTCTGTTTAATGGTCCTATGTTAACTATCATCTTAATTTTGATTTTTAAGCAAGAATCATAAGCATCTTTGGCTAGTTTGTTGACCCATCATATATATGGTTTATGTATGTTTTGGTTAACCGATTGGTTTTCTTATCCATTTGTTATACAAATCTATTTGATAAATATCTCTTGAAGGCCTTGTAGTGCATGAATATAGTTAGACTGTCTTGAAGATACAATCCAGAGATTAAGATATTCATCTTGATCCAAACCCACACCTATTATTGATAAAATAGTTTCCAAAAAGATTAAGTTACCAGGCATCTCTGACTTACAACCTAGGAGAGTTTCCTAGAGTGATAATAGTCCTCATGAACTGAGTGGGAATCATGGGGGAAGTAGCAGCAAACAAGGGAGCCAGAGGGACTCCACTATTCATAATGAGGGCTCAGTATAGGCTCTTCAAGCCAACTAGTAAGAAAAGAGAACACCAAAAGTAAAACGACCAATATGCATGCAAATGGGGTAAAGTGGTTGAGTGGCCTCCCTCTCTAAAGAAGGTATGTCTCATCCAAGAGGGAATTGAGACTCCCTGCTAAATATCGGAGGTAACAGAATCCGTTATAGGGGCCCTCGTGGGCTTAAAAAATAATCAATCAGATCGCCCTGGAGAGGTATTCCTCCATAAAGGTTGTGTGTTGTCCAACCCCTATCTGACCTAGGGTACTAGTAGAATAACCCTTGCAAGTAACCAATGAGATACCTAAGTCAAGAAACTAATAAAACACTATATAATCGATGTACATGCGAGCAATTGTAAGTCTAGATCACTGTATGGGAATGGTAGAAAATCTTGAAACCTTGAAAGAATCGCCTCTCACAGAGGTATGGGCACTAGAAATATCCCCAATTACGAATAAATCCACAGAAATATCTCTGATGCTAGGCACGTATCTAGGGGATATCCCTTCAAATAACTTCATGTGACCTCGTGATTAACTTCAGTGTGAGAAGAGTCTCCTAATCTTACGAATTATACAATGGACTTCTCAACTCCCTTTCTCAAAAACATATGTTGATTTAATTTCCTTGGAGAATTTTACTCACAAAATCCTATTCCAAGGCACTAAATCCTATGCTAGTGTGTGCACCCTAGAAAATAAAATCATTACTAATAAATTTTTAAATTATAGCATTCATTTTATGGTCATGATTACTTAAAAAGGTATGGTGATGAAACTCATGGTCTTATGACTCTACAAGAAATTAAATATGAAAATAATGCCAAGTCTAACTTTAAATTTTTATGTATGATATGCTCCTAAAGGCAATGTAATTTTAAAATTCAACTCTGCGATTCAAAAGTAAAAATGCAATCTTTCACTATATGCACTAAGCTAATGATAAAAACTCAAAAGACAAAATATGCTAAGCAATGCAAAATGCCTATTTTTTTTGTATTTTCAATATATTGAAATTGAAAATGCATGGACTAAAAAGTAACTTGATACATAGCCCTACCTTGTATAAAAGAGAGATAACTCAAGAAGAATTTCAAGCAATGAAACACCCATCCCAATGTACAAGGACAATAAAAATGAAAAGATTAAGAGAAAAACTTCGCCCAAAAATTCAACCAAAAGAGGGTTTCATGTCATCCCACAGGTACTCAATAGGCACTACAAATACCTAAGAAGGCTCAACAAGCATCAAATCCCAACCAACAAACACCACACCAAGAAAACAAGCAAGGAGAAAAGGTGTACGCGACTGTTTGAGAAAACATAGTTTATATACGCAGCTTGCAGTGAGACAACGTACGTGTATATGCGATTGCCAAGAAAAAAGGCGTGTATATGCTTCGAAACAAGGCCAAACAAGGGAGAAAGGATAAAAACTCAGACCCAGAGTGAACAGGATTTTTCAAGCAATGATACGACAAGAACCACAATAGAAACAATGGACAATCTAAGTAGAAAAGTACTTCAAACCCTATGAAAGAAGATTCATCCCCAATATGTTTGTCAATTCTATTACGAGGAAAATTTCTTTATGGTTAGGGTGAACCACAACAGACAGGTGTGACTGTAGAAATTGACTCAATTCCAACATATCCTATATAAACTAATGTGCAAGAGAAGTAAGAAATAGGCTTACTTCGTCCAAATGTTTGATGATGTCCACCGTTGAGCACTTTGACCCAAAGCTTTATACCTGTGACAAGTTCTCAAAAAAAAAAAAAAACGCATATATTGATGATATAATAGGTTATCACATTAGATAGAATAATCATCAATATACAAAACAAACATGCCCATGGATCATAATACATATATTTGCAATATATCAATTGGACAGGAAAGGATTATTTCTATTAATAAATTATCAAAAGAATTGAAACATTACAGAATTCCATGTCGGCACAGTTCAAAACCAAGAAACTGAGTTCCTTCCAATTGGGCCTCCACCACTTCAATCCTCCACCAAAGGCAAGCTCATATAATGGAGACAAATAGGTTCTCCATCGATAAGGGAAGCGCTTGGGGGATGAACACTGTGTTCAGACTTAAAGGAAAAAAGGGATGCAAACTCAATAATCAAGTAATAATTTCTCTAGAGTAACTTTTCTCTCAGAGTTGAATTCTCTCCTCTTTTACATAGCTCAGAATTGGCTTCTTTATAGCCTTCAAAATGCAACTGAAGGGCCGAGTCAGAACATTTGTAGTATATGGAAGGCCAAGGATTAGAGATCGCCTATCGTGACATGGAAACCCAACATTTAAATTTTATTATATGGAACAAATGCCAATGTACGTGGGATCTAGTGGAGCAATCAACATATACGCTTGTTGTATAGCTTGCAAGGTGCGTACAAGTGGAAAAATATTTGTTTTTGTCTCTAGATTTATCAATCAGGGAAATAATTCTACATGGGGAAATGGAATAAGGCCCTCTCTACAAGATTACATAGGGTGAGGCAAATATTTCTATAATATATGCCCCCTAATGTGTGAGGTCAGAGGAGAATATGCGATGGTCGAAATACATTATAAATAACCTAGAAGTGGAGTGGTAGAGAACCATCTGGAAGACCTTGATCGCTCATTACATTATGTACTAACTTTACATACATGGCTGCCAAAATACATTGCAGATCCATGTGAAAAATATACCAAACAAGTGTCTGTGGCCATGAATAGGAAAATACAAATGCGGTTACATGTCAAAAAGTTGTCATAGTCACGAACAAGGCCCAGTAGAAACAGTTTCAAAATCAATATAAAGATATATGTATACCATGGAGTACAATGTGATCTCCCATGATCCCTGAATTCATATAGGTATTGGTCCAATGAAAAGGAAGCAACAACTCAGGAAAGTTGTGGCCACATAGTGATGTCTTCAAGTCTTCTACACAATCTGCCAAAGTTGCAAGTCTACATCATGTGAATAAAGGAATTGAGTTCGAACACAAGCAGACATCGTTTGATTATGGGTCATTGATGTATACCATTAAAAATGTGAGACAACCTACCGATAATGAAAGTAGGTATCAAGGAACCGAGTACATTCTTACAAGTATGAATATAGGAGTCGATGTCGAACACCTGAAGAATCCATCGATCAAGAGATATTGATGTATTCCAAACTCTCGATAGCAAGATAGCCTGCCACTAATGAATGCAAGCCTCAAGGTACTCGTAATACTCTGGGTCTTGTTTCCAGCTAATGGGTTGATGTCGATGGAAAGAGACCCACTGAAAGGAGAGAATTAAGGCATCTCTCATCAGTCAAGATGAGGTACAAAGTAGGAGCTTCATGATTTGGTGGAAATCAGACAAAGAAAAAGTTCATGAATCAATGACCCCGTGCATCTTTTACGTGTCCCAAGTGCAAGCAGTACACAAAAGATACCCTCTGAATAGCAACCAATGATAAAAAACTATTGACAAAGGCATGGAGACCACCAATAAGGATAATGGCATCCAAGACACTGCACAAATCCCAATGTGTGAATAGATGTCTTGTTGTCGAACACAAGGGAAACCACCTAGTCAATGACCAATGATGAAATGTTGACTGTTGGTTTCAAGGTTACCTACCAATGATGGAAGTAGGGCCAGGGTGAATAATAGGACTAAAGTATCATGTGATTCTGAGACAAATTAAGGGTATGGATGACATGCAAAGTCAAGAGTTCTGAGGAGTGGACGACACAGGTTGATAGACTTCATTTGAACAAGAGCAAGAGACATATGGTGGAATCTGGCATCATAGACCCAATTATAAAATCATGAGATGCAAGAGGAATAAATGAAGTTCTTTGTAGGGACTGGAAGAGTAACCATTCGGTAGAGAAGACTTTGTAACGAGTTCAACTTCCTAAGGCCATGCTAAACCCAAAATTATGATGAATGGACTCAAATAACTTTGTGCTTTGTTCAAAGGTGACATGACTGCTATCGATATAAGATAATACTCCCTTATTACTCATATTTTTTTGTTTTTTCATAACAAATGAATGCTATGATATAGAGGAGGAAACAAGTGTCACAAGTAAAAAAAAAAATTTCCAGCAGTGGAACATACCTATGATTAATGCAGGGAAGTGCATGCGGGAGATGGACATTGGGGGAATGTTCCCTCGTAGGTATAGGGTGTCAAATTGCGAAGGATATAAACAAGGATTTGCTTGGTTGAGGATGCAAAACTGCTGAGCAAAACGATTTATAACACAAAGCGAGAATCGCCTATAGGCTCAATAATCCAAGCAAGGGCATGATATGCAATCACAACTTAACGCCATAAAATTTCCTTTTTTGTGTCTTTTAGTCTACTTGGTGTGAAAAATAGATAATCTTGTGCCAACTAGACATATTTTCAAATCCAATTTACGAGTGTGAAAACAATTAGTTCACTCGACGATATTTTCTATTTTTGGTAACGAGTTGGAAAAGAGCTTAACGATGACTCATGATCTTTCAAATCCAATTTAACAAGTGTGAAAGGGATAAATATTTGACAATATTTTCACTTTTTAAAGATGATATGGAAAAGAGCTTAAATTAAACTCGTTGATGCTATTCTAATCAACATGTAAGGGGGCAGGCCAAGGCTCCCATACCGGCCATCTATAGAATTTTAGTATATTACAAATAGCCGACATAAGCTTCGGGAAACCTAAATCTCTCAAGGTCGAGAAGAATAAAGCACTAACTAAGGATATATTCTCTTTGATGGATCAGACAATGTCTCTTAATGGAAAAGACATAGGTGGGGGGATTAGATACCCCATTGGAATATCCCTGTCAAAAGTGATCTCCTCAAAACCAGGAGTGAGAGGACTTGGGGAAATAAAGACTCTCTCTCGTTCAGAAGGTGTAGGATTAGGAATGCTGACAACATGATCAAAGGAGGCATCACTCTCCACAAGGAGAGTAGGATTGACCAAATATTTCACTGGTACGACCACTTATTCAATTCTAGGTTGAACAAGATGCAGGGTAACAGGGATAAAGGATACATCACCCTTGAGAATGGGGGTGTGATAAAGAGAGGATTGCAATGGCGTTATATTCGTGTCAATCGGGGGAACAAGGTGTGGGGAAACCATAGACGCCTCAAAATCCGAAGGGCCCTTATTCGATCCCCGCGGTTTGGGTATCCCAGTTGTGGCTGGATATAAACAAGTAAGATGACTTCCTTCACAAGTCTTGCAAAGGAATTCAGGCTTACATCTGAGGTGTCTTGGCTTCTCAATGCCCCCCATGTTGTTCAATATGTTCGGTGGCACACTATCAATGTGACAGGAAAAGGTGGGGGAGTCATCTCCTACATGGTGCTCAGAGGTTGGAGATGTGGCAACTAAAGTGTGCCCCCAGGATGACTAGTAGTGGCCAGGTACAGATTGTCAATGTAACTTGTAGAAGTTGTCAACCCATCTCCAACATGACAGGTAGAGGTTAGTGATGGAGCTCCAGTATGACTGACAGTGACTGGAATAGAGGTGGATTGTGATATTTGATGCCAAGGTCTAGGGAAAGATTGAATTTGAAACATTACATGCTAGGAAGGATCTTGGTTTACCCCCCATTCCTATCTGGAAAGGTAGTATCCTTTGTTCAATTGATTCAGAGAAGTCTAAATGGGCATCATCACCAAAGTCTGTTAAAATAAAGAAGTATTATAAGAATTATTCGAGTGAGGATATATGTTGCCCCCTTGTGAAGGGGATCCATGAAGTGGGTAGCCCGAATCGTAAAACTAATTCTCCCCATATGAAACACCAGGGGATACATGAGTAATTTCCATGGAAACAGTGTTCAAAGGAGCTGGCATGGTGGAGGGAGGATACATGGACATAGTGTAGTAGGTAGAATAAGCACCCATCTGAGTATTGGCTCCTGAAAGAGCATAACTAGGATTGGATCCGTAAGAGGGGAAGTTCCAACCTTCCATTGTGAAAGCGGGTTGAGGGACATGGATCATATCAAACAAAGATGTAGGCATTGGGGCCATGGTTCCCTCAGATCCAATGCTATGATTCATATAAGTGGACCCGGGAGAGGATCGCAAGGGGGAAGGCATATCAATGGGAGAATGAATAGAGACCCAAGGTGCAGACTGAGTACCAAAGTTTTACATACCATTATAAGAAACATGAGGATTCGTCCCCATGAACTAAGTGGGAATCATGTGGTAAGTAGAAGCAAGTGAGGTAGCCATAGGGGCTCCACTTTTTATCTCCTCAAATAACATAGTCAAATTTGTTTATTTTAGGTGATAGGAAGTCATTGAAAAATACATTTCTAGATTTTTAAGGTTCATTTTTGAGAGCTTTATGTAATAAAGTTTGAAAAACATTTGATTTGGTTTTCCCTTCAAGAAAGTCAAAACTCAGGTTTTGATGGATAATCTCCTTTCCAAAAGGACTTCTAAGCCACCAAAATCCTTAGCTTTGAGTGGCTTAAACACGAAATTTAGGACTCTCTTAGCCACCAAAAGTGCAAAAAAGTTTGTTTTCACTGTGTTGAGTCATCATTTTCACATGATGATTATGAGTGACTGGAGAATAGTTTTGATAAACAGGTGGAGGGTGTTGTTGATAACATGTCAAGGAACAATAACCTCTCTCATTTTCCCTACAAGTGTCATATATTGGGAGAGTCGAATTCATCTATGAGCCCTAATTTTTGGATCTCATAATTTCCTTGTTTGACACATGTTTTTGAAATGTCGATCCTGGGAAAATAAAAACTAATCTTAAATAAATGAGAGAGTTTTTTCTCAAAACAAACCAATATACAACATCCTCTTCCATTTTGTACACAACAGTTTTGGTTTGAGAGATATGAGTCAATCTTTGAGAAGCATATTTCCATAAATTTATGTCTTTTCCAACCACCTCACAAATTCGATTTTGAGATAAGAGAAGAGGTTATCAGATCCATATTTTGAGGATATGAAACTTCTTGTAAAGGTTATAAATCCTTTCAATTTTATAGACTAATGGTTCGATTTTGGATACTATATTTTTGTATTTTGTGTTGAGACACTTTCTTTAATATAAGAGACTTGCAAGCTTCTTTCATTGATGTTATCAGATTCCTTCAATTTCTTATCTTTCTATGTTTATGAGTGAATTCCATTCTCTGTCTATGCTCATATAATCCATAGGTGACTGTCATCTCACTATTTGATTATTTGGAAAAGGATCATAAGCTATTATACTAGTTTCTAGACCCATCATACCTATTGTTTTATATATGTGTGATCTAGTTTATGTGATTAGATTATGTTCTATTTGATACACAACCTGTCTGATAATAGCTCTTGAACGCCTTGTAATGTTGAATATACCTAGACTTTCTTGAGTGTAATATTCAGTGAGTTAGTTATCCATATTCATCCAATTATATATTCAACATTGAGAAAATAGTTAAGTTACCAGGCATCTTCGAGCTACAACCTAGAAGAGTTTCCTGGAGCGATAACACCACTATCCATAATGAGGGCTCAATATACACTCTTTAGGCCAACTAGTAAGCAAAGAGAACACCAAAATTGAAACAACCAATATGCATGCAAACGGGGTAAGGTGGTTGAGTGACCTCCCTCTCTAAAAAAGCCATGTCTCGTTCAATAGGGACTTGAGACTCCCTGCTAAAGATTGGAGGTAATAAAATCAATGATAGGGGTGGTTGTGGGATTAACAACCAGTCAGTCAGATCTACCTGGAGAGGTAATCCTCCATAAAGGATGTGTGTTTTTCGACACCTATATAATCCAGGGTACTAGAAGAATAACACCTGTAAGTAACCTATGAGGTACCTAAGCAAAGCAACTAATAAACCATTGTACAAACGATGCACAAGAGAGCAGTCATAAGTCTGGATCACCATATGGGTGGGGTAGCAAAGCCCAAAACCTTGAAATCATTGCCTCTCTCAGAGGTATGGGCACTAGCAAGATCCCCAAATATGAATAAATCCACAAAAATATCTCTGACGCTAGGCGAGTATCCGGGGGATATCCCTTCAACTAACTTTGGGCGACCTTGTGATTAACTCTGGTGTGAGCAGAGCCTCTTGATATTACCAATTATATAATGGACTTATCAACTCCTTTTCTTATACACATATGTTGATTTAATTTCCTTCGAGAAGTTTACTCAGAAAATCCTATTCCAAGGCACTAAATCCTATGCTAGTTTGTGCACCTTAGAAAATAAAATCGTTACTAATAAATTTTTAAATTATAGCATTGATTTTATGGTCGTGATTACTCAAAAAGGTATGGTGATGAAACTCATGGTGTTATGACTCTACAAGAAATTAAATATGAAAAGAATTCAAAGTCTAACTTTAAATTTTTATGTATGATATGATCCTAAAAGCGATGCAATTTTAAAATTCAACTCTACGATTCAAAAGTAAAAATGAAATATTTCACTGTATGCACTAAGATAATGATAAAAACTCAAAAGACAAAAGATGCCAAGCAATGAAAAATGCCTATCTTTTTGTATTTTCAATATATTGAAACTGAAAAATGCATGGACTGAAAAGTAACTTGATATATAGCCCTACTGTGTATAAAAGAGAGATAACTCAAAGAGGATATCAATCAATGAAATACCTAGCCCAATGTACAAGGACAAAAAAAATGAAAATATAAAGAGAAAAACTTCACCCAAAAATTCAACCAAAAGAGGGTTTCATATCATCCCACAGGTACTCAATAGTCACTACAAAGACCTAAGAGGCTCAACAAGCATCAAATCCCACCCAACAAAAACCACACCAAGAAAATAGGCAAGGAGAAAAGGTGTACACGACTGTTTGAGAAAACATAGCATATATACACATCTTACTGTGAGAAAACCTACATGTATACGCAAATGTTAAGAAAAAAAGCACGTATATGCATTGAAACAAGGCCAGGCAAGGAAGAAAGGTTGAAAACTCAAACCTAGAGTGAACAGTAGTTGTCAAGCAATTATACGACAAGAACCACAATAGAAACAAGAGCAATCTAAGTAGAAAAGTACTTCAAACCCTAAGAAAGAAGATTCATCCCCAGTATGTTTGCCAATTGTTTTACAAGGAAAATCTCTCTATGGCTATGGTGAACCACAATAGACAGGTGTTACCGTAGAAATTGACTCAATGCCATCATATGCTATATAAACTAATGTGCAAGGGAAGTAAGAAATAGGCTTACTTCGTCCAAATTTTTGATGATGTCCACCATTGAGCACTTTGACCCAAAGATTTATACCTACAACAAGTTCTCAAAAAACAAGAAAAGAAAGCATATAGTGATGATATAACAGGTTATCACATTAGATAGCATAATCCATCAATATACAAAAAACAAATGCCCATGGATCATAATACATATATTTTCAATATATCAATTGGATGGGAAAGGAGTATTTCTATTAATAAATGATCAACAAAAGTGAAACATTACATACTTCTGTGTCGGCATGGTTTGTAGCCAAGAAACCAAGTTCCTTCCAACTGGGCCTCCACCACTTCAATCCTCCACCAAAGGCAATCTCATATAAGGGAGACAAAGAGGTTCTCCATCAATAAGGGAAGAGCTTGGGGGTTGAACACTGTGTTCAGACTTAAAGGATGAAAGGGATGCAGACTCAATAATGAAGTAATAATTTCTCCAGAGTAACTTTTCTCTCAAAGTTGAATTCTCTCCTCTTTTCCATACCTTGGAATTGGCTTCTTTATAGCCTTCAAAATGCAACTGAAGGGCTGAGTTGGAATGTTTCCAGTATATGGAAGGCCAAGTATCAGAGATCTCCTGGCCGGACATGGAAACCCAACATTTAATTTTGATTTTATGGCACAAATATCGATGTATGCGAGCGATAGTCGTGCAACCATCATATACTCTTATTGTATAGCTTGCAAGGCAAGTACAAGTGGAAAAATATTTTTTTTTGTCTCTAGATTTATCAACCAGGGAAATAAGTTTGTATGGGGAAATGGAATAAGGCCCTCTCTGCAAGATTGCATAGGGTGAGGCAAATCTTTCTATAACAGATGCCCCCTAATGTGTGAGGTCAGAGAAGAATCTGTGATGGACGGAATACATTATAAATAACCCAGAAGTGGAGTGGTATAGAACCAGTTGGACGAATTCGATTGTTCATTACATTTTGTACTGACTTTGCATACATGGCTACCAAAATACATTGCATATGCATGTGAAAAATATACCAAACAAGTGTTTGTGGCCATGAATAGCAGTTACATGCCAAAAATATTCCATAGTCACAAACAAGGCCCAGTAGAAACAGTCTCAAAACCAATCTGAAGATATTTGTATACCACGTAGTAAAATATGATCTCCCATGATCCTTGAAGTCATATAGGTATTGGTCCAATGAAAAGTAAGAAACAACTAAGGAAAGGTGTGGCCACATAGTGATGTCTTCAAGTCTTCTACACAATCCGCCAAAGTTGCAAGTCTACATCATGTGAATAAAGGAGTTGAGGTCGAACACAATGGGACATTGTTTGATTAGCGGTCATTGATGTATACCGTTAACAAATGCGAGACATCCTAATGATAATGAAAGTAGGTATCAAGGCACTGAGTACATTCTTACAAGTGTGAATAAAGGAGTCGATGTTGAACACCTAAAGAATCCATAGATTAGGAGACATTGATGTATTCCCAACTCTTAATGGCGAGAGATCCTGCCACTAATGATTGCAAGCCTCAAGGTAATCGTAAGACTCTAGGTACCGTTTCCAAATAATGGGTTGATGTCGATGGAAAGAGAACCACTAAAAGGAGAGCATTAAGGAATCTGTCATCAGTCAACATAAGGTACAAAGTAGGAGCTTCATGATTTGGTGGAAATTGGACGAAGAACAAGTGCATGAACCCACGACCCTGTGCATCTTTTCTGTGTCCCAAGTGTATGTGGTACACGAAAGACACCCTTTGAATAACAACCAATGATGGAAAACTTATGGCAAAGGTGAGGAGACCACCACTAAGGCTAATGGCATCCAAGACACTGCACAAATCCCAATGGGTGAATAGATGTCTTGTCTTCGAACACAAGGGAAACCACCCATTCAGCGACCAATGATGAAATGTCGAATTTTGGGTTCAAGGTTACCTACCAATAATGGAAGTAGGGCTAGGGTGCATAATAGGACTAAAGTATCATGTGATTATGAGACAAACTGAGGGTATTGTTGACATGCAAAGTCAAGAGTTTTGAGGAGTGGCCAACATAGGTTGATAGACTTCCTTTGAACAAGAGAAAGAGACATATGGTCGACTCTGGAAGCATAGACCCAATGATAAAATTGTGAGATGCAGGAGGCATCCATGAAGTTCTCTATAGGGACTGGAAGAGTAACTAGTCAGTAGAGAATACTTTGTAACGAGCTTAGCTTCCTAATGCCATGCTAAACCCAAAATTATGATGAATGGACTCAAATAACTCTATGCTATGCTCAAAGGCAACATTACTGCTATCGATATAAGATAATACTCCCTTCCCTCCCATCATTTTTTGTTTTTTCATAACAAACGGATGTTATGATACAGAGGAGGAAATGAGTGTTGCATGTAAGAAAAAATAGTTCCAGTAGTGCAACATACCTATGCTTAATGCAGGGTAGTGCACGCGGGAGATGTACACTTGGGGAATGTTCCCTCCTAGCTATAGGGTGTCAAATTGCGAAGGATATAAACAAGGCTCTGCTTGGTTGAGGATGAAAAAATGCTAAGGAAAATGGTTTATAACGCAAAGCAAGAATCAACTATAGGCTCAATACTTCAAAAAGGGGCATGAGATGCAATCACAACTTAACGCCAAAAATTGTCCTTTTTTATGTATTTTAGTATACTTGGTGTGAAAAAGGGATCAACTTGTGCCAAGTAGACGTCTTTTCAAATCCAATATATGAGTGTGAAAATGACAAGTTCACTCGACGATCTTTTCTATTTTTGGTAACGAGTCGGAAAAGAACTTAGCAATGACTCATGATCTTTCAAATCCAATTTAACAAGTGTGAATGGGACAAATCACTCAGAATATTTTCTCTTTTTAAAGATGAGATGGAAAATATCTTAAATTAAACTCATTGATGCTATTCTAATCAACATGTAAGGGGGCAAGCTAAGGCTCCCATACCGGCCTTCTGCGAAATGTCAGTATCTTACGAATTACCAACATAAGGTTGGGGAAACCTAAATCTATCCAAGTTGAGGAGGATAACACACTAATTGAGGATATAGTCTATGTGATGGATCAGATAATGTCTCTTAACGGAAAATACATAGGTGAGTGGATTGGATACCCCATGGGACTATCCCATTCAAAAGTGATCTCCTCAAAACCATAAGGGAGAGGACTTGGTGAAATAAAGACTCTCTCTCGTTCAGAAGGTGCAAGATTAGGAATGCTAGCGACATGATCGAAGGATGCATCAATCTCCACAAGGAGAGTAGGATTGACCAAAGATTGCACAGGTAGGACCACTTCTTCAATTCTAGGTTGAAGAGGATGCAGGGTAATAGGGATAAGGGATACATCACCCTCGATAATGGGGGTGTGGTCAAGAGAGGATTGCAACAATGTTACTGTCATGTCAATCAGAGGAACAAGGTGTGGGGAAACCACAGAGGCCTCAGAATTCAAAGGGACCTTAGGCGAGCCCCACGCTTTGGGTATCCCAGTTGTGGCTGGACATAAATGTGTAAGATGAGTTCCTTCACAAGTCCCTCAAAGGAATTTAGGCTTATGTCTGAGGTGTCTTGGCTTCTAAATGCCACCAATGTCGATCAATATGGTTGGTGGAACACTATAAACATGACATGCAAAGGTGGGGCGTCATCTCCTACATGGTGCTCATAGGTCGGAGATGTGGCATTGATATAATTTTAGCAACTAAAGTGGTGCCCCTAGCATGACTAGTAGTAGCCAGGTACGAGCTGTCAATGTAAGTTATAAGTTGTCGACCCATATTCAACATGACTGATAGAGGTTGATGATGGAAATATAGTATGAATGAGAGTGACTATACTAGCGGTGGATTGATACATTTAATGCCAGGGTCCAGGGAAAGATTGACTTTGAAACATTGCATGCCAGGAAGGATCTTGGTTTACCACCCATCCCTGTCTTGAAAGGTAGTATCCTTCACTTAATTTATTCAGAGAAGCCTAAATGGGCATCATCATCGAAGTTTTTGAAAATACAAAAGTATGATAAGGAATATTCAAGTGAGGATATATGTTTCACCCTTGTAAAGGGGACTCGTGAAGTAGGTAGACTGAATCGTAAAACTAATTCTCCCCATATGAAACACCTGGGGATACATGAGGAATTGCCATGGAAAAAGTGTTCAAAGGAACTGACATGGTGGATGAAGGATACATGGATGGAGTTTAGTAGGTAGAATAAGAACCTATCTAAGTATTGGCTCTTGAAAGAGCATAACTAGGATTGGATCTATAACAGGGGAAGTTCCAACCTTCCATCGTGAAAGCGGGTTGAGGGACATGGCCCATATCAAACAAAGATGCAGGAATTGGGGCAATGGTACCTTGGATCCAATGCTAGGATTCATATAAGTGGACTAGGGAGAGGATCACAAGGGGGAAGTCATATCAACGGGAGAATGACTAGAGTCCCAAGGTGTGAATTGAGAGCCAAATTTATGCATAGAATTATAAGAAACAGGAGGATTCATCCCCATGAACTGAGTGGGAATCATGGAGTAAGTATAAGAAAACAAGGGAGCCAAAGGGACTCCACTATCCATAATGAGGGCTCAGTATAGGCTCTTCAGGCCAACTAGTAAGCAAAGAGCACACCAAAAGTCAAACTACCAATATGAATGCAAACAGGGTAAAGTGGTTGAGTGGCCTCCCTCTCTAAAGAAGGTATTTTGACGCAGACCCCCGACCCTTGGGCCAAGATGTTCTCTATAGGATCTATCTTCTACTGGGTCCGCAAAACCAAAATGGTTCTCTCGCCTTCTTTGAGACCTTACAAACTCGATCCCTAGTATATTGAAATCTGACCTTGTCTTGTGAACCAACAATACTCCTCCTGTGCTTTCGGGAATTCATGTTTCATAACTTCACGTCTCTCATTGCCAATATCCTTGGCCTCTCGTACTCCCAGTATCCAAAATACCGAAGTACCAAAATCCCACAACTCCAGTCCTCCTTCGCCTGAGTGAGATCAACAGCACAAAACCTCCTTGATCTAACGGCTCAGATCCTTTTGGGATTTTATGGGTCAAGGGTTCCGAACTCTTACCTATATCTTTCCCGGTAGTCAGAATGCCGAAATCTCCTTCCTTTCGAGGATTTCCCCAAAACCTCAAATCGTATGCACTTTTTGGGACTTTGGGATTCGTGACTTCACGAATCCTCCATGACTAATCCTTGGTCCTTCAACTTCCTGGTATCCAAAACCTCAATGTGTTCGGATCTTTGCCACGTGTCCTCTGAAATGGATGGTCTCAATTCCTTCGGGACTTCGCGGATTGGGAGATCGCGATGCAATGATTCCACCATCCCTTGATGCTCTGATTCCTGAATTCTGAAATCCTGTTGCCTCTACTATTTTGGGACTTCATGGGCTCTCTGCTCAGCTCATTTGCGAGATTATCCCATGCGCACTTTCTCCTAGATCCAATGACGGTCGACGATTTGTGCAAGATCTGACGACTCAGATCTTCTTCTCCTATACGCTTTCTTCTTGTTGCTTCCTAGACGTGAAACTTCAACGGTCCAGGTCTTGTCCTCTGCTCGATCCGATGGAAGTTGTAGCCCCTCCTTTGTGAGTGCTCTATTTCTTCACAAACCTTGGAAGAATTCAACTTATCAAAGGTCTCGGATTTTGTCCCTGCTACGAGGCCTCTACTCATAGCTTATGTCTGCGTTCTTGAAGATGATTTTCCTCCTGAGCTTTGTTCTCTTTGAATCCTCGAAGGATCCTTTGACCTCCATACTCCTTGCAGTTGTTTCTCTTATGCACAAAAGAACTTTTCCTTCTGATCTTCCCTTCTTTGAAACCTTGAAAGGTTTTCACGACCTTTATGATTCCTACAGGGTCCTTGCACACACGAAGGTGTTGTCTGTCCTTATCTTCTCTGTTGCTCAAACCTCTAAGGGACTTAACTCCTTTTTCTTCCTTAGAAGGAGAATCTGATGCCCTCTTGGCAGTCTCTTTCTCATGCAACTCCTTGCCGAGTCTTCACGGTATCCAGCAACCATGTGAAGGTCCTCTTGACACTTCCTTCTCCCTCAGAACTCTAAGAGTTCTTCCTGTGAAAACTGGCACTTACTCAACGCCCTCCTTGCATAGCTCCTGTAGAATCCCTTAGTGATTTTGTTCCCTTCAACAAACTCTAAGAAGAGTTCTCCTGTGCGCTCTATGAACTTGCTCAATTCCCTCCTGGCAGAGCTTTACAGAACTCCTAAGAATTTTTGTCTTCTCTGAACTCAAGATAGAGTTCTTCTCCTCAATGCAACCCGTGCATCTGCTCAATTCCCTCCTGGAAGAGCTTTACAGAACTCCTCAGAGATTATGTCTTCTTCTATACTTTCCTCTGCACAGTCCTACCTCCAAGGTATTCGACAACCTTGAAGCTTCCCCTTGAGTCAGTGACTTCAGTTGGTGCACTCTACTAGGACATCCTTGCCCAAATTCCGCAGAATTCAGGAGTGCATCTATGCACTGGCTTTCAAAACCCACAGTGTTCGGTCACACCCTCTTGGAATGAAGCCTCAAAGAACTCCAAACCTGAAATCAAATAACCCAGAGATAGCATAACCTATATGTCCCTGCAAATTCCAACTAACACACATTCACAACATATAAATACACACACATGAAGACATTCATCATACACAGAGTAACATGCAGGAAAAACTGCTCTGATTGTATTCATCTGAAAATGCCTCTTTACAATGTGTTTGAGCTTGGGCTACAATAGAGTCTCAACTCTCCTCTCTTCTCTTCTCTAACTCTTGCAGAGTTCTCCTATCTCTCGACGCTACTCGACTTACCCAACTACTAACATAAGATCCAAGATATTTTACATGAGAGGGCTCTTTGAGCTCTTCCCTCCAAGCTACCTACCCTATTCAATTACATTAACTTTACATTGAATGGACTGTAGTCTAGATCGGAGCTAGATCCAGCCTTACAACCATTAAAGGAATTCTTTAACTATAGCTTTCTCAAAGGCACAACTTTGGCTCTACAATCCTTACAAAGATTTAATACAAATTCAAATTCAAAATTTGAAATGTGAGGGCTACGCCTCTCCTTCTTCATTGAATGAACATTGTGTTGGCTGGATGGCTGGCACATGGCTAGATTGGAGTGATGCTCCTGCATCATATTCCTCTTTTGTGAAAAATTCATGAGCGCCTGCTCATGAGCTTCCCAACATCGTTGTTGAAATCTACCTGGATCCCAAACAACCCTTTGGAGCTGTTCATCTGCTCCACTGCTTTGTTGTTGCTGTTGCTTCCAGTGCTTTGTTGTTGTTATCTCCCTTCTACTCAGCTTCCCATCACTGGTAGTCTCTACTAATCTAATCATCAACTCTCTAATCTCATCGATCACCTCATCCAGCTACTCCCATGGATGGCTTTGTTCTTGTAGTCTCCTCGGCTGCATTTCGTCTCTGCAAATGGGTAGATCATCATGATCTCCCCTTCCATATTCTCCACCTCTTGTGGCCTTGATTTTCCACCCTACTGTAAATTCTTCTCTTGCAGTTCTATCACTGAACTGTTGTTCATCTTCTCCCTATGGCGGTTCTTCTTCTACTATTTTTTCTGCTAGTGTATCTCCAGCTCTCTCCAACTTCTCCTCAGACTGAAATCCTCCTTCATCTGCCTCCAAATTGACTTGTTGGATGTCCAGGATTTGCACCTTCACCCTTCTCTCTAGGGCTTGAAATTCTTGGTACAGATCAGCAAAGCTCATGTTGTCTACTTTTCTTCTTCTTCTACTGCAAGCTCCAATGTTGTAGTCTTTTCATCTTTCACGCTGATAATGTTGAACCATTCCTTGGAATGCTCATTTCCTTCTGCTTGGTTAGCCTCTGATATTTTCTCCAACTCTTCCTCTTCTTTGACAGTCTCTGTTGGCTGTCTTTATGCTACTTTTTCAACACAAGCTCTCACCTCAATAGGGTTGAGTGGCAGGAATACTCAAATTCCTCCAATCATCAGAACACTACTCTGATCTTCCTCTATCAGCTTTCCTTGTTGATCTAAACTTAACTCTGATCTCATCTACTCTCCCTTGCCCTCCTAGTAGTATGGGATTTCTCTGCTACCCCCCTAGAAGTCTATGAGATTAATCTATCTCATTTCCATCAACACTCCTTGTTGACATGAACTCACTTCTGAGCACCCGAGACTTTCAAACAGTCTCATCTCCTTTTCCCTGCCCACCTAGAAATCTGGAAACTTTCTACCACCCTCTTGGCAGTCTATGAGATCCTTGGGCCCCATATCATTGCCCACCTGGCAACATGAAATTTCTCTGTTGTCCTCCTGACAGTTTATGAGATCTTGCAGCGATCTCGTCTCATTGCCCACCTGGAAATTGGAAATTTATGTTCTTCCATCTTGGAAGTCTCTGAGATCTTCCACTGATCTCAGTTCATCCTCATCACTGAGATTTCTCCCAGTCTCTAGCTCACACACATGAACCATCTTCTCCTCATCATTCTTGAGGCTTTCTGCATGCCTCATCCATCCTCTTATCAGCCTCCTCTATCTTTTGGCCACCAATTCCTTGAATGACCATTTTAACTTTGTCTTGATGGGCCATTCATTCACCCAATGTGGTCTTGCATCCTGTTACATCCATAGTGCAAGTTCCTCCATCCTCACTTTGATCTCAACGAGCTCCTTATCCATCTCAGCTTTGCTTGGTTGTTGATGGTTCTTCCTTCCACCACGTTCATGGCCTTCAGTAGCCATCTTCACCTTCTATCTTCCCTCCTGGAAAATCTGTTGCTATCACTCTGCAACTAAGAGTGCTTCCGACCTTCCTTTATAGTCAACCTGACTGCCTTTTGACTGCTACACACCTGCAACAATATCCACAGAGTGTCGGTGCTTTGTCTCCTTCTACCTGTCTCTGCAATATTCCTCTAATACCAAAATGATGTGTACCAGAGTATTTTATTTCTCTTCTTGCTCCCTCTGCTTGAAATATACAAACAGAGTCAGAGCTCTGATACCAAATGTGGTGCGTATCAAACTACTCCTTTTCCTCTAGCTCCTTCTGCCTGAAATATACAAACAAAATCAATCTCTGATACCAAATGGTGTGTATCAGAGTGTTTTCCTTTTCTCTTGACTCTTTATGCCTACAATCTATAGACAAAAAGTGGCTCTGATACCAAATGACGTAGACCCCTGACCCTCAGGCCAAGATGTCCGCTACAGGATCGATCTTCTACTGGGTCCACAGAACCAAAATGGTTCTCTCGCCTTCTTTGATACCTTAAGAACCCGATCCCCAGTATGCCAAAATCTGACCCTATCTTGTGACCTGAAAATACTCCTCCTATGATTTTGAGAATTCACATTTCAGAACTTTGTGACTCCCGCTACCAAGATCCTTGGCCTCTCGTACTCCCAGTATCCGAAATACTGAAGTACTGAAATCCTGCAACTCTGGTCCTCCTTCTCCTGAGCGAGATCAATGACACAAAGCCTCCTTGATCTGATGGCTCATATCCTTTTGGTATTTTATGGGTCAAGAGTTCCAAACTCTTACCTCTAGATTTCCCAGTAGTTGGAAAGTTGAAATCTCCTTCCTTTCGGGGACTTCCCAGAAACCTTAAACCATATGCACTTTTCGGGACTTTGAGATTTGTGACTTCACCAATCCTCCATGACCAATCCTTGGTCCTTCAACTTCCCGGTATCTGAAACCCCGATGTGTTTGGATCTCTGCCACATGTCCTCTGAAATGGATAGTCTTGATTCCTTTGGGAGTTCGGAGATCAGGAGATTGCGATTCAGCGATTCCATGACCCCTTGATGCTCTGATTCCCGAATTCTGAAATCCCGATGCCTCTACCATTTCAAGACTTCACGAGCTCTCTGCTTAGCTCATTTGTGAGATTATTCCATCTACACTTTCTCCCAGATCCAACAACGGTCGACGATCTATGCAATATCTAACGGTTCAAATCTTCTTCTCCTATGTGCTCTCTTCCTGTTGCTTCCTGGACGTGAAACTTCAACGGTCCAGATCTTGTCCTCTGCTTGATCCAATGACAACTATAGCCCCTCCTTTGTGAGTGCTCTGTTTCTTCCTAAAACTTGGAAAAATTTGACTTATCAAAGGTCTCGGCTTTTGTCACTGCTACGAAGCCTCTACTCACATCTTTTGTCTGCGCTCTTGAAGATGTTTTTCCTCCTAAGCTTTGTTCTCTTTGAATCCTCGAAGGATCCTTCGACCTCCACACTCCTTGCAGCTATCGCTCTTATGCACAAAGGGAATTTTCCTTGTGAGCTTCCCTTCTCTGAAAACTTGAAAGGTTTTCATGGCCTCTATGATTCCTATAGGGTCCCTGCACACACAAAGGTGTTGTTTGTCCTAAACTTCTTTGTTGCTCAGAACTCTAAGGGACTTAACCCTTTTTTCTCCCTCAGATGGAGAATCTGATGCCCTCTTGGCAGTCTCTTTCTCAAGAAACTCCTTTCTAAGTCTGTAGGGTATCCAACAACCATGTCAAGGTCCTATTGACACTTCATTTTCCCTCAGAACTCTAAGACTTATTCCTGTGCAAACTGGCACTTTCTCAACGCCCTCCTGGCGAAGCTCCTATAGAATCCATTAGTGATTCTATTCCCTTCAATGAACTATAAGCAGAGTTCTCTTGTGCGATCTGTGCACTTTCTCAATTCCCTCCTAGCAGAGCTTTACAAAACTCCTCAAAATTTTTGTCTTCTCTGAACTCAAGATAGAATTATTCTGCTCAATGAAACCTGTGCATCTGCTCAATGCCCTCCTGACAGAGCTTTACGTAACTCCTTAGAGATTATGTCTTCTTCTATACTTTCCTCTGCACAGTCCTACCTCCAAGGTATTCAACAACCTTGAGTCTTCCCCTTGAGTCAATGACTTCGACTAGTGCGCTCTCCTCTAATGTCCTTGTCCAAATTTCATAGAATTCAAGAGTGCATCTATGCATTGGATTTGAAAACCCGCAACGTTCTATCACACCCTCTTGGCATGAAGCCTCAAAGAACCTCAAACCTAAAATCAAATAACCCACATATAGAAGAACCTATATGTCCCTTCAAATGCCTACTAACACACATTCACAGCATATAAATACACACACATGAAGACATTCATTATACACAGAATAACATGCAGGAAAAACTTCTTTGATTGTATTAATCTGAAAATGCCTCTTTACAATGTGTTTGAGCTCGGATTTCAATAGAGTCTCGACTCTCCTCTCTTCTCTTCTCTAACTCTCACAGAGTTCTCCTATCTCTCGACTCTACTCGAATTACCCAACTACTAACATAACATCCAAGATCTTTTACATGAGGGGGATCTTTGAGCTCTTCCCTCCAAGCTACCTACCCTATTCAATTACATTAACCTTACATTGAATGGGTTGTCTGGTCCAGATCAGAGCTAGATCCAGCCTTACAACCATTAAAGGCCTTCTTTAACTACAGCCTGCTCAAAGGCATGGATTTGGATCTAACATCTTTACAAACATTTAATACAAATTCAAATTCAAAATTTGAAATGAGAGGGTTGGGACTCTCCTTCTTCATTGAATGCGCACTGTGTTGGCTGGTGCATGGTTGGCTTGGAGCGATGCTCCTGCATCATATGTCTCATCCAAGAGGGACTTGAGAGTCCCCTCTAAAGATCGGATGTAACATAATTAGTTATAAGGGCCCTCATGGGCTTAACAACAAGTTAGTCAGATCCCCCTGGAGAGGTAATCCTCCATAAAGGTTGTGTGTTGTCCAACCCCTATATGACCCAGGGTACTAACAGAATAACCCCTATAAGTAACCTATGAGATACCTAATTCAAGAAACTAATAAACCAATGTATAACCGATGCACAGATGAGCAGTCGTAACTCTAGATCACCGTATGGGCAGGGTAGCAATGCCTGAAACCTTAAATGCACCACCTCTCATGGAGTTATGGGCACTAGCAAGATCCCCAAATACAAATAAATCCATAGAAATATCTCTGACTCTAGGAGAGTATCCGAGGGATATCCCTTCAACTAAGTTTGCTCGACCTTGTGATTAACTCCAGTGTGAGTGGAGCCTCTTGATCTTACCAATTATACAATGGACTTCTCAACTCCCTTTCTCACTCACATATGCTGATATAATTGCCTTGGAGAAGTTTACACACAAAATCCTATTCCATGGCACTAAATCCTAGGCTAGTTTGTGCACACTATAAAATAAAATCGTTACTAACAAATTTTTAAATTATAGCATTGATTTTATGGCCATGATTACTCAAAAAGGTATGGTGATGAAACTCATGGTGTTATGATTCTGCAAGAAATTAAATATGAAAATAATGCAAAGTCTAACTTTAAATTTTTATGTATGATATGCTCCTAAAAATGATGCAATTGTCAAATTCAACTTTGTGATTCAGAAGTAAAAATGCAATCTTTCACTGTATGCACTAAGCTAATGATAAAAAATCAAAATACAAAAGATGCCAAGCAATGAAAAATGCATATTTTTTTGTATTTTCAATATATTGAAACTGAAAATGCATGGAATGAAAAGTAACTTGATATATATCCCTACTGTGCATAAAAAAGAGATAACTCAAGCAAGATATCAAGCAATGAAACACCTATCCCAATGTACAAGGACAATAAAAATGAAAATATGAAGAGAAAAAGTTTTCCCAAAACTTCAACCAAAAGAGGGTTTCTTGTCGTCCCACGGGTACTCAATAGGCTCTATAGAGACCTACGAAGGCTCAGCAAGAATCAAATCCCACCCAAAAAACACCACACCAAGAAAAAAGGAAAGGAGAAAAGGTTTACACATGTGTTTGAGAACAGAGTGTATATACACAACTTGCAGTGGGCAGCCTCCGTGTATACGCATCTGTCAAGAAAAAAAGCACGTATATGATTTGAAATAAGGCCAGGCAAGGGAGAAAGGCTGAAAAATCAGATCCAGAGTGAAAAGGAGATGTCGAGCAATGATAGGACAAGAACCACAATAGAAACAAGAGAAATCTAAGGAGAAAATTACTTCAAACCCTGAGAAAGAAGATTCATCCCCAGTATGGTCGCCAATTCTATTACAAGAAAAATCTCTCTATGGCTAGGGTGAACCACAACAGACAGATGTGACTATAGAAATCAACTCAATTCTAGAATATGCTATATAAACTAATGTGCAAGAGAAGTAAGAAATAGGCTTACTTGGTCCAAACGTTTGATGATGTCCATATTTTAGAACTTTGACCCAAAGCTTTATACCCACAACAAGTTCTAAACAAAAAAGAAAAGCAAGCATATAGTTATGATATAACAACTTTGCACATCAGATAGCATAATCCATCAATATACAAAACAAACATGCCCATGGATCATAATACATATATTTTCAATATATCAATTGGACGGGAAAGGAGTATTTCTATTAATAAATGATCAACAGAAGTGAAACATTATAGACTTCCATGTTGACACGGTTAGGAACCAAGAAATTGAGTTCCTTCCAATAGGGCCTCCACCACATCAATCCTCCATCGAAGGCAAACTCATATAAGGGAGACGAAGAGGGTTTCCATCAATAAGGGAAGAGCTTGGGGTCTGAACACTATACTCAGACTTAAAGGATGAAAAGGATGTAGACTCAATAATGAAGTAATAATTTCTCTAGAGTAACTTTTCTCTCAAAGTTGAATTATCTCCTCTTTTCCATAGATCTGAATTGGCTTGTTTATAGGCTTCAAAATGAAACTGAAGGGCCGAGTCCAAACATTTCCAGTATATGGAAGGACAAATATTAGAGATCTCATGTCGTGACATGGAAACCTGACATTTAATTTTAATTTTCTGGCACAAATACCAATGTATGTGGGCTGTAGTGGAGTAGACAACATATACGCTTGCTATATATCTTGCAAGGTGCATACAAGTGGAAAAATATTTGTTTTTGTCTCTGGATTTACCAATTAGGGAAAGTAAGTCTACATGGGAAAATGGAATAAGGCCCTCTCTACAAGATTGCATAGGGTGAGGTAAATATTTCTATAACACATCCTCCATTGCTCCGTGGAGTAGACTAATATCATCCTCATTGAGCGTAGCCTCTAGATGGGGCTTACTGGTGTGGGTCTTCTTTCTTGCCGAGGGTTTCTACAGAGAAACCTTCCTCTTCTTCGTTGTTTCTGTCTCAGTAGGGGGATCCTTCGGCGGTGTAGCTTCGCCTTCTCCTTGTTTTTCTCCTTCATCCCATCCTCCTTCATTTACTTCATCTCATCCTTCTGTGGGTGAGCCAGATCCATTTTCTCTAGAGGCTATGTCTTCCTCATCAGTCTGTACATCCTGGACTTCCTCCTTTTTCTTGTTCTTATTCGCACTGGGTTGTCCTGCATGCTTGAACTAGGTGACCAAGGGGATTCCTATAATGTCAACATTGGAGAGTTTGACATTAGCAACAGGTGCCTAAAATTAATCTGGCCATTCCTTCATGATCTGATCCATGTCTTCGTCTGTGTGCTTATAATAAGATTGTAGCTCCTCCTTGATCTCATATATGTGCACAGTTATATAAATAAAATGCGGATCCATGTGGAACTTGGCTATCACTCTATATTGGTGCAAGGTGCATGACATCATGCATGGGAACGACTCGATGACAACCTTCAGTTGTTGATAGTAGGCATGTAACACTGCATTCGACTTCCATTTCTTCGACATGTCATTCATGTACCATAATGTAGAAAATCTAGTTGCCAATGGCTCTGATGGTTCAATTTCTGAAAATTTTTCTCCCTACGTCATTTTCCAAGTGACAAATGGAATCAACACGAGTAGCCATCTGAAGTGGAACTCGTATCCCTGATTATGTGCTTCATGAAAATATTTCTCAAGATCATTGACGAGGTAACTTGCCCAATTCATTTGCATTCCTCCTATGCAATTTCCTATGAGGTCTACCATGAACCCGATGACCTGCGTGGGGTGATTCTTTCAGATGATCTTTCCAGCTATAAGTTGGAAAGTGAGGCACACTGCACCATCCTGGATAGAGACTACCTTGTAGCCTCGCTTTCCATTCTCAACTTCGTCATATGCCTCCTTAATGCACTGCGCTAGGGAACAATTTGAGGCCTTCCTTGGGTAGAATTGCTGAGGATCGGGTCCCTGCATGCTCAACCCTGTAATCAGGTGGATCAATGCCAGATCCATAATAATCCTCATGTCGAGACACATGTATCCACCATGATAGCACGACAAGAGGATTTTAACACAAGCGTTAACCTCCTGATGTTGGCCAAAATGAGGAATCTTCATGACATTTGTATCATGGACTGCACCATCTCCTTAGTCCAAGGTTGGGAGACTATGTGATGCTTCTTCCCAATTGTCTTCATCATGTATCTATGAGGTGTGAGCATGGTGTAGTTCTTTCTCTCGCCGAGACTGAAATCATTGTTCTTCATGGATGGGATCTGTCCCAACTGGCTTCCAACTATGCTATTCCTTTCGGGATGTACATGGTGATCAAAGTGTACTCAAAGTCTCATGGGATGATGTTGCGGTTGACTGCACTAGCCAAAGGTTGGATATAATCAGGTAAGATTGACGAGATCTGCTTCTCATTAGCCAGATCATTGCGATGCTTAATTCACTTCTTAGTCACGAGGTTAGTATGACCCGAACATCATCCATTCGAAGGGGAATCCTGGAGTTCCCTAGTCGAAGATGCTTGAACACCTTCAGACATATCTCTATCAGCCATTAAATTCTTAAGGACCTCTTCGACGGACTTCTCAGATAACTCAGTCTGTTCACCCGACATTCTCACTTTTAAATGGATAGTTCGGGGTAGGTGAATGAAAAGATGGAGTAAAAAATGGATGGAGAGGTGTAGGTTCTGAAATCATAGTTCGACACATAATCAGTTTTAAGATAATCCTGGGGGGGGGCAAAAAGTGGTCCCGCTGCAACGTCAGATGGGTTAAATGAGCGAGCATTGTAGTGGATTTTTCCAACGGGCAGGACTACTTCCATCAATGCGACTCTATCCATTATGGCGTGGTCTCAACATCTCAAATGCGGTCTATTCACCCATAAATGTGTTTCCTAGCCATTCTGGAGTATTTTTCTAATGGTCGGGGTGCCTGCAACGATCATATAGATTCATCAGGGCGAAGTCCCATTCTGCGTGGTTCTCCTATTTCGGCAAGGTTCAAATTATGCAAGCCTGCCTCCTGCGAAGTCTTCCATTTGTTCTCTGTAACTTCCTATAGTTTTTCTAACTCGGTTTTCTTCTTAATTATCTTCCTTTCCTTCTTTCCTATGATCTGAGTCTTTCTAACTGTTTCTGGATTCCTCTTTCCATTCTTATTCTTAGTTTCTCCTATCGTAGTGACTTCCCAGTGCTGATGTACTTCCAATGGGTGGATATACTTTCTTCTTGCATGGATAGGTCCCTCAAACCTTCTTGCACTCTTCCAATTTCGACAACTAATTCTCTTGCCTTTTGCTCCTTTGACTTAACTTCTCGTTCTTCTGCCAGTCGATCTAGTTTCCTAGCTATGAAATCCCTTAGCTCTTTCTTTTTATTTTCACTAGCTTCTTCCTCTACTTTCCTTCTAATTTGATCCTTCTCAATCCAAGTCTTTCCTAACAAAAGTGGGAAAGGGGTGTTGTTCTCAACAATCTTAATGACTTCAAATTCCTCTTCAGTCAATGTTCCATGAATAATAAAGGGTACATTAGTAATTCATCCACATAAGGTTATCATCTTTCCTTTGAATAAACCTATTCTTCCCAATGAATATACTATAGCATGCTTTCCCAAAATTTCCCAAGTGCTTTCTGTCATAATATTCACTTGTGTTTCCTCATCCAAGACACAGTCTATGTTGAAGTCTCCTATTCTTGAGCCTATGCGTTGTTTTTCTTTCATGATCTATGGTAAACTAACATCTTTGTGATCATTCATTTGTTCTTTTAACTATACTAATGTAGTCTGAACTTCCTCTGATCCTTTCTCTTTCTGATCTTCTAACATGCTCTTATTCTTTTGACTCATGTTCATTTGTTCAACTTTAGAAATCATCCTTGGGCAATCCTCAACTTCATGACCAACAATTTTACAACAAAAACAAATAGGACCTATACCAGGGCATTTCTTAGAAATATGTCCCGGTCTTCTGCAGTTATAACATAGGGTTAATCCTCTCTTCCTCTTGTACTATGCACTAGGATCACAGTGCTAGACCTGCAATTTGCAAAAATTCTTTCTAGGTTCCTACATCCAATTATTAGTCCGAATATTCTTTCTATGCATATAAATAACATATCTTTCTTCCTTTCTATTAGCCTTACTTAGATCAACTCTTTATTCCTTCTGCACCCTATCTCTCAAACTAGAACATAATCTATTAAACATACTTAAATTCATTATTTCGAAACAAAAAATTCCACCTATCTTACTCTTATCGAAGGAAAAATCTTTACCTCTTTCAATATCTTACCTCTTTTACTCAGATCGGGTTTCTTTCTTAGCATAGAGCTTTTCAAGTCAAGTAGAATAATGCACACTACAATAGCAGATCTACGCACAAAGATTCTCTTTTCTTTACTTTAGTTCCCAGCAATCACCATTTCATGTCCTAGCTATGGAACCATTTGTTGGCACAGGGGTAGACCTAGGATTCAAATCTAATAGTGCACTAACAAAACCCTAACTACCGGTCCTTTTGGAAACACCTGTGAAGAAGGAAAAGTCTCACCCAAGGTAGAGGCAGGGAGGTTACAAGACTCGGGTGTCTGTAACCAAGCTGGGACACATATCTGTGATTATAACACTTCAAAAGGTACTTAGGAGATAACATGCATTAGCTTATCCACTGCATTCACATCACAAAAAAACCCTAAGGATAGATCGACATAGTAAAAATGACAGAATACACATCTCACTTAGCATCATAAGTTAGATCTAGGACATTCAACATAAATAAAGAACTAAGAATTCATGGATCTATCTATCATATAGAACAATCAATGGACTAATAAGATTCAATACATAAATATCATAGCACAAAGAAAGCCATCAACATAGGATATACGTGGTTCACCCCAGTGTGGGGCTACATCCACCAACTCCTTCTTCTTCTTTATTAGGCTTCAATCTCTTACATTCACCTGCTCCTATGCACTAAGCCAGAGAGCCAAGCTTTGCATTGGACAGGTGATATGCACACTAAACACCGGATCTACCTTTACAAAATTAGGTCAAGGAAAAGATCCAACTCCTCTATCAAGCACAGAACCTTACATACATGTTCTGTTGCACAAAGAAACTCAAAACTACTTACCTCTTGCACTTAGCTAATTACATCCCCCTCACTACATTACATTCATTCTTATTTATAATTTTACATTTACAAAAAGGCCTAATCATGGGTAAAACCATGGTCTGACATCCCCTAACCCATTAAAAAACCCTAAGATTCCCATGTTGGGTCCACAAAGCCCAAAAAACAAGTGAGATCCACGATCTCATCTCTGCTTGGGTGCTCCTTCCTCGATCACTGTGTCAAAGTCCAAAAAGTGGTCAAACCTGACCAATGTTTCCTCAAAACTTGGTCAAGGGCCAACATATGGATTGGAATGGTTGTCTTGAGGTTGGTTATTCTATGAGTTAGGAATGTATTTACCATACTTTGGTTGTTTCTTATTTGCAGACCTGAACTCCCGCTTGTTCTACTGCTTAAATTTCTGCTCAATTTTGACAACATATCGATAAGTGTCTCCCAGTGATGAGATGTTCAGAAAGTCCATTTCGGTTTGGATGTACCCATGTACAACCCCACGGTATTTCAAAACCAGGTTCCTCTCATATTCTTTGATACCCATCTTGGTTTGCAAGGTATGGAAGGTAATTGTGAACTCTGGCACTATTTGGCCCCATTGATTTTGACGTAGTGTGGTCTATCTCATGTACTGGTCGTCACAGTTTATAACAAGGTAATATTGTTCCTTGACCGCATCCATAAAAAAACACCAAGTGGGCTCGACTCTAAAAATTCCTAACTCCTCTGTGGAAGTTTTCTCCTAGTAAGTTTCCCACCAATATTTGACATGGGGGACAACCTTAAGGAGTGAAAAGGTAGTACTTTCGCTATCGGAAAAATTGTGGACAAAGAAATAACCTTCTAGCATATTTAACCACTTTTCCAAAGAATCCATATCTATATGACTTTCAAATATGGGAATATCAAAATTTAACTATATCTTGAAAGGGGTGATGCCTCCAAAGTGGCTTCTTGATGAAGATGCATTCGCTTTTATCGATAGTCGTCGAAGGATTTGGGAAAAAATCTCCATCATTTCATCCCTCTGTCATGTGAGGGATTCCTTGAGAAACATATTAATAGAATATTCTACTCCCACATCTCTTTTTTCTTCCATGATGGGAGGTTTCTTAGGTTGGTTGTCTTCAAGAGAAACTAGCTCAAGACCCAACTCTCTATACCATGACCTCATTGGGGACATGCACTAAGAAACGACAATGAGCAACTTGCTATGATACCACTGATCTAGATTATTTTGAGAAAAAAATGAAGGAAGAGATATATCAATGAAATACAAATAAATATTGCAATAAATGGATAGATACAGTAATACATAATTTCTATTTATGAGAGAAATGTACAAAAATTGTAAAAAATACATAATGAATGACTCGCTAGAATGGTGGCAACTTATCTTTGAGAAGAGATGTGATGACTAAGCTCATTCAAAAGAATGTGATGTTTAAAATGAAGCTCCAAAGGAATTTTTAACATAGAGAAAATACCAAACCCTAACCCTGGAAGCTGAAACACTAAAAGATTTGCAGGCCCCGATGGGGGTAATTTATACGTCAACTTACCGAGGGGGTATCTTTTGCATATGATATTAATTTGGGGTGCACAATAGCATGTTGGAAAGGTATATATGAGAGGAATGTATTATGATTGAGCCTAGGCTAGAGCCTTTATCTATTTACTAGGCCTCTGATTATCAAAAGAACGTTGTTTAGGGCCTCAAAATGGCCCTAAACGTTTGGGACCCGAAAAATTGTAGAAAAACTGCCAAGGTGGAAAATTGTGTTTCAAGCCAATGGAATAGGTGGGTGGCCACTGATACCTACCTAGATCAACCTAAATCAGTGTGTTAGTTAAGAAAAAATTTGGTTCATAAAGGATATTACAGGAAATTTATTAAAGGTTATGCACAAATTACAACTCCAATGGAGAAGTTATTGAAGAAAGAAACTAAGTTTCAATGGAATGAAGACTGTGAATAGGGTTTGGACATATTGAAACAAAATTTAGTAACTGCACCCATTCTAGTGTTCCTGAATTGGAATAAATAGGTTCATGTCTATGTGGATGCATCGTCGACAATTCTTGGAGAAGTGTTAGCCCAACCATGAGGGGGAGAGTTAGATCATCCAATTTCTTTTGCTAGAAGGAATTTGTCGACTACTAAGAAGAATTACATGACAATAGAAAGGGAAGGATTGGAAATGGTTTATTCCATGCAATAATTCATACACTATTTGTTGGGCTCCCATTTCAAGATGTATACAAACCACTCTACACTCATATACCTAGCGAACAAGATAGTGTTGGGGGCGAGAATCTGCAGATGGTTATTGTTGTTCTAGGAATATGATTTCCAAGTTATTTTGAAACCAGAGAAACTAAATGTAGGGACCACTTTTCATGAATACTGATAGGAGAAGATGCAAGGAACCTAAATGATAGTTTATCATATCCAAATTTATTCTCAGTTCATATGGTAGATTACCACTTTGTGGAAATTGTCCAATATTTGAGCATAGGAGTGGCTCCATCTGATATGACAGTAGCATAGAAGAAGCAACTAGTGGTTAAAGAATACGATTATCAATTGATAATAGGAAATAAAAAAAAACTAGGTGTAGATGGCATACTGTCATTATGTGTGCTAGAACATGAAATATCGATGATCCTAACAAAGGCACGTGATGGAATTGCAGGAGGTCATTATGAAGGGAAGGAGACAATGTAGAAGATCTTGTGTGTAGGGATATGGTGGCCCACCCTCCATAAGGACACAAAGGAATATTTTCAAAGACGTGATTTTTTTCAGAGAGTAGGAAGGCCATCACGAAGGGATGAGATGCCTTTGAATATGCAAGTCACTTTGCATGCATTTGACAAATGGGTAGTGGATTTTGTCACACCAATTAATCCACCGATGAGGAGATCATGAGGTAGGTACATAATTACTGTGAAAGACTACTTGACAAGTTGAGAAGAGGAAGAACCAGTTACAGATTGCAACGTAGAGACAATTGCACAATTCTTACTTGAGAACATAGTTACAAGGTTTGGGTGTCCTAAAGTACTTATGAGAGATCAGGGGATTCACATTTTGAACAAGACAATTGCAGCATTAACAAAAGAATTCCATATTCAGAATTAGAAGAACACTCCATATCACCCTCAAGCTAATGGAATTGTGGATACCTTCAATAATATACTGGAGAATGAATTTAAAAATGCATGTAATGTAGAACAAGATGACTGGGACTTAAGGATTCTTGTAGTACTTTGGGCTTATAGAACTACATGCAAGAAGTTGATAGGTCAAACACCCTTTAGATTAGCATATGGTTAGGAATCAGTCATGCCCATGGAATTATTGGTACTAAGTCTGTGCATTTATATGATGGAATACCTTACAGATTCCAACATAGTAGAAGAAATAATATCACAATTATTGATATTAGAGGAAGACCAATTTGTTGTAGGGTTCCATCAACAAGTATATAAGGCATGCGAAAAGGCATGGCATGATAGACACATCAAGAAGAAGAAGTTCTAGATGGGAGATATAGTATTTATCTATGACTGTAAGTTATTACAACACCCAGGGAAGTTCATGACACATTGTTTAGGGCCATACATGATCAGATATGTAACATATGCAAGTGTTGGTAAATTAGAACAATTGGATGGACAAGTCATGGAAGGACTAGTGAAAGGGAGTCGAATGAAACTATATATGGAAGATTGTCCTTCCATGAACTAACAGATATGTGCAGAATAATTTTTATCATAGTGTACTATAGGAAGAAAAGACATAAAATAAATACAATCAAAGTAAAAACAAGAAAAAATCAAGAAAATAGTTCAGGGAAGAAGTAGAAAATTTAAGAGTCCAAGAAGTTAAGAAAAAATAGGAAAGTGTTATAGAAGAGAAAGACATAAATAGAAGAGTTCATAGAAGAAGGAAGAAAAAGCGTGTAGAGAGAAGAGATTGCACAGATAAAGGAGATCACATAGAGAGAAGACATCACATAGAGAGACGATACTGCACAAATGACAACTAAGAGAATTTAAGACAATCCATGATGGGACATGTATTAAAGAGCTACCATGATGAAGAAATAGTGATTCCATGTACCAATAAATGTATATTGGCTAGAATATCTTGACATATTGCAGAATCAAATGAAGAATTCGCTGAAGATACAACACAATGGAGCATTAAGGCAAGTAATGAATGTCAACCACTAGTGGATTGGACATAAAGTTTAGGTGCGAAGGGAATTGATAGCTAGCGATGAAGTATAAAAGAAAGAAAAGATTCAATGAGGGAAGGTTATTGTCATTCAGAAATCACATAGAAAGTTGAGTTGTAGAGAAGAGTTGTCGAGTCAAAGATATAGAGCCGAAGTTTAGAAACGAGTTCCAAAACCAGTTGGAAGTAGAGACCAGTGTCACAAAGGGAGATGGAACCACCTAAGGCAGAAACGACTTCAGCGTCAGTACCAAAAAAAATACATGGTAAACCCACAATTCCACCGATGGTAGAAAAGATAGAGGAGGGATCGTCCTAAGCATCAATATTCCCTAAGGATTATATCTCGCCAAGAAATCCATTAGCAAAATAGGTCCATTTATAGAGGGACGCAAAGTATCTGATCGTGGAGCCACTCATTCCAGAAGGAGTAATTGTAGAAGGGGACATGTTAGGTATGATACATCTGTTAAAGTGTGTCGACCATGACATCACTTACAAGAAGAATTTTCCATGCTTAGTATCCAAAACGTTTTTTATGAAGTCCATTAGTTCCGAGACTCATATGGTATTCATCAATCCACAAATGTGGGCTATGAGGTTGAAGAAATAAGGTATTTTAAACATGTTCGATATACCTCATTTTGGACGGATCTAGGAGATCAATGCGTGTGTAAAAATGATATTGAGTTGTGTGCACGGGGGATACCTGTGGCTAGATAGGCCAATTTCCATCGATATAGATTTAATAGTGTGCATTATCAGTCTTTCGTCACAAGGGGAGGATCCATCATTATTTTTTTTCGATAACAAGAAGGAAAAAATACTAGTTGAGATCACAAAGGAAAAATTCCATTCATTTAGTGGATAGCGCAGTTTGGATGTCACAAGCATATGTGACCCGACGGTAAGGTTTTTGACACAAGCCTTACATGTAAGTTGTTGAGAAAGTGTAGAAAAGATCAAGTTTCTGGAACAGTGATAATGACAATAGAAATATGTGTAGAGGGTTTCCAAATGAACTGGATGAAATTCTTATTGAACCAATTTTTTATTGACTACGAGGAAGCACAGGATAAGGGGACCAAATTCCATTATTCCTAGTTACTAATTCAAATAGCACTATTGACTTGGAGGAATTCATATGACATAAAATTTTTGGGAGTCATAGAGAAGCCTTGTCTAGATGCACAGTATCAAAACCTATGGTATACTATAGATAAGGTGCGGCAGATGGACAATAATGTCGCATTTGATATTTATAAGGAAACTATCAGGGACAACATATAGGGGACACGAAACATACCACCACAAGTGGTTGAGTAATATAAGGTAGTGGTGCTCTTTAAGGTAGGGTGTTACCACATGTATGTACAAGCAAAGAAGGATCCAAATCAACAATAATTTCCAACACAATACAAATTGACTAAAGAAGAGATGGGCCATATTATGGTTGATTGGGAAGATGAGTGGAAGATTCCACTAGAAGAAGCAGGGCCATCAGAGAAGAAAAACGCAAAAATACGTGGGGTTGATGATGATTAAGAAGAAGGAGACACACAGAAAAAGGGAAATGGTACCGACGAAATAGTGTCACGGACATAGAAGAAGAGAAAAGAATGAGAGAAAGGGAGATCCATGCCAAAACAGACAAAGATTAAGGCCATCAAAGAAGTGGCTATCCAGGATTTAATAGAGGAAGGTTTGGAGAAGATAGGTGACCAAGTGAAGGAAGTAAAATATGATGTGTTTCAATGCACAACACAACAGTAGGAAGAGATGAATAGACGCATGAAAGAACATATGGCCAAGTTGTGAAAACTACTAGAAGTAGAAAACATTGCATCAGGGCGATAGACAAAGGATGAACCAACAACAAGAACTACCAAGACTGGGGAGTCAAGAGCATCAATCTCCTAGTCCTTAGTAGTTGTAGGAGAACGAATACTGATTAAGCTAGAAAAAATGGCGATGGATTTCCCCATGAGAGAGATGAAAGAACATGCAAGGGCACTAATTCACATTGGCTTAGTGCTATCACAACTTCCAATAGAAGTGTTGCAGGAATTGCAGATGAGTGAAACACAAGAGGTGAAATCACATGCAGATAAGACATACAGTGAGTTAGTGAAGGTTACAACCAAAAATGTCATATTAGAGATGAAGTACAACAAAGTTAAGCAAGAGCACGATGAGGTTTCATAGAAGGTTGAAAGAATGTAGTGGAAATTCGAGAAGGTATATTAAGAACTCCTAGAGGTGAAAAAAGAAAAGGAGGCCTCAATGGAATACCAAGTAACAAAGTTCAGTGAAGCTATTCAAGGCTTCCGTGCATGAATAATTGATATAGAAGTGCACGTGAAACCAAAAACTCCACCTGAAGAGAGGGAGAAAAGGGAGAAATCATGACAAAAGTGGTGTAAAGTCTAAAAACTATGGAAGTATAATGTTCTTGGAATTATATAGAGACTATGGAAATTTGGACACAATTAAGGGAAGACATTGAGCAACAAGAAATGAGTTAGATGATCCAGGCTGCACAAGAAAAGACGTAGAAATTCAAAGACGTGATGGGCATATTACCACCATCTGAGGTGGTAACAATGATGAATGAGAAACAAAAGTTGTATTTAGAAATGAATCAACTCAGGGTAGAACATAAATCTCACACACAACATATAGAAGTACTACATGAAGAAGCACATAGAGTGACAACAACCTTAGAAGCAAATCAAGACATAATTAAACAAGCATCCGATGAAAGTGTCGAGAAAATGTAGGCTCAGATTATTTTAGACACAATTGACCAAATTTTTCATAAGGAACTAGAGATCAAGGAGAAGGCCCTCACAATAAAGGAGACCTTTGAAAATTCATGGCGCACTGGAAGAAGGCTTGAGTGGCTTGGGATGAGCCACGGATGAGTGTTGGGGGATTGTTGGATAGGAATTTTGGTAAAGTTTTTGGATCTACACCAGAATAACTCAAAGAAGAAAAGGAAATTAGAAGAGGGACTAGAGAAGATGATGGGAGCATAATTTAAGGAGTCAAAGCATGTGATAGAAGGAAGTACAACGAAGCGACACGCAAAAGGTGGAAAATAGTTATAGAATGTTGGAAAATTTTTCTACTTTGTAATGGGTTTAGCTCTATTTTGATGTATAAACATGTAAAGGGTTTTTGGGTAGAGGGGTTCAACATGTGAGAATTTCTTAGTGATTTTGGGGTAAGTAGAGTCGAGCAGTTGAATATGTTTTGAGGTATGACTGAGGAGTGAAGCTGGAACTGTAGCAGAATGGTTAGGAAGGTTTGGGTAATTTTACTGTTGCATATTTTATAGCACAGTGCATAACTATAATAATATTATTAATGACTAATAAAAGAAGTCAATCGTTGTGGACGCAGCCCAAGTTGGGTGAACCATGTTAAACCTATGTGTTGTGATGTGTTGTGTTTGCATGTTATGATTTTTAATTTTATGGTGCAATGATGATAGTGATTAAGTATGTTGAATGTGTTATTTATATTTGATGCTATAATGTCGTGCACTGAAGTAACTGGTAATTGAATGAATGCTAAGTGGGAGAATGCCATGCATAGAATAAATTGAGTGTTAAGTAACTGATAACTAATGGAACTTTTCACATGAGTAAATGGTAGTAAGAACATGAAGAATTCCATACTTCTCCTCATCATTGCAAAACCTTGGTTCCTACAACCCCTCTAGATGCCTCGAGTGAGACTTCACTTTCTCTGCAGGTGATTCCAAAAGGGTTGGTGTCTAAGGGTTTTGTTGGTATTTTGATGATTAACCCTGGGTCTTTCCACTGCGATCCAACATGTCTCATACATGAAAAATTGGACTAAGACTTTTAATATGTATCATTTTTACATAAAATATACATCACCATCATATTACTCTTGAAATTTTGAGAAAAATGAGTATAAACACTCTATAATTCCCTAAAAGAAACCAATAGCATGCAAAACGAGGCAAGCCAAAACTATGGACACCTCTTGCATGAAAATCGATAAAATATGAACTTGGAACGAACTTCAATGGCACAAAATTCAATATGGCATGCAAATCCATGTCGTGTGTAAGTCAGGCATTGAGTTTATATAGGCCAAAGTTGGCCTAATTGAGCACCTTTATTCTTGGGTTGTTTAACCAAACTTTAAATAAATATAATCTTGTTTTTTATAACAACCAATGCAGGTATAACATTGGTAGGGGAATCTAGTAAAGACATTAGAATATTCCTTGGAATACTCTGCTGGAGTTTATGGGTTTGATTCCCATCCAATCCAATGAATTTTATTCCACCTTATTCATTATTGGTCAATCAGAGAGTGCGATGTGGCACTCTCTAATTGGTCCACGTGTCATGTTGTCACTGGTCCACCTGTCTGCCACATCACTGTATGAATATTCCACCTTAGTATCTAGTCACCTACTACCTGTACCTTCCACATCATTGTATAGATGCCACATCATCCATATAGATGACATGTGACACTTTTTTATTGATCCAAATGGACCCTCAAAAATTCAATTTTTAGGTGACACGTGGCAACCTGTTGTGCTTCCACATCAACATGAAACCATTTTTCAGTTGTATGACATGTGGAATCCTGGGGGTCTACCATTTGGAACCCCTAATTTGAAATTTTCCCTGGTTTGACCAAACTTTGGCCGACCATAACTTCCTCAGACAAGCTCTGTTTGAGGCAATTTTTGTGCCATTGGAAAGTTATCGCCAAGATCTATGTAATGGATAATTTTCATTATCATTTGAGAGGATCAATTTTTTAGCGTTAAGGATCCTCCTGGATCTCTATCATTGTTTCAGGTCCTCCTGGATCACACCTCCCCACTGAATAACTTTTGGACCTCCATCCTTCTTGGATAACGAGCACCTGACTCATCATAATTATAATGAAGATTAAAACAACATTGTTGACCAAGTGAACCATTCCCTTAAATTCACAAACTTTGTCATTCATTGTTGTAGTTATTAACCATACTCCACGGATTAGTAATAACCTGAACAAAGAAATTGAATATACATATACGAAAGATAATGCACCATCAACATATTTTTCCCTCTTAATAGGAACAACATCAACCAAAGGACCTGTTTTACTTTCAACTGTAGGCTGTAAATATGGATCCTAGAAAACTAACATTAACTAGCATGTGATCTGTAGTAACAATAGTCAAATTAGTATTCATCTAATGAGATATCACAATGAACTCAATCCCATCCTTGAAAATATGATACTTGTTATGTTCCCTGCAGAAAATGGCCTTCCTGTCATACAAGTATGGACTTCCCAAAACCATCCCAAAAATGTCAAGTGGAACCACGTCTAATTATACCTCATCAATGAAATTGGATGTGATCTCAAATTGTAACTTGCATTGATTATTTACCTATACTTGAGAATTATCACAAATCCAACCCAAAGGATACAGTATCGGATGAGGCCTAGTTTCCAAACACAAATTATGAACAACTTGCTCTGAAATAAGATTTACTTGTGATTCACTATCAACAAGTGTATCAATCTTAGTGTGCTTTGAGATTACTCATAAATGAAACATGTGATTTCTTTTCCTTCCATCAAATATTAAATTATACTTTGTAGAAGAAGTACACGAACTGAAACTTGCAACATAATATTTATATTTGATGCCCATAGTTGTAGCTTTAGTTTCATCCTCAGAATCTAATCCAAGATCCTAAACTATGGTCATGGTATTCTCTTTACCCTTCCTAGGATGAAACCACTTTGGCTTCAATTCTAGATGAAAATTACAATAATGTTTCTCATAATGTCCTCTCTTCTTGCAGTGAGAACATGTAGGCTTCTTCTCTTCATCCTTCTTCACTTTAGTTGTCTTCTTACTCTTCCCTTTTTCCTTCTACTGCTCCTCGAATTCATGTGGCTCTTCTGACACATCCTCAAAATGTTTTCCTTTGTTGGCTTCAATATGTGTATCATGTACTGATACTTCATTTATATTAGTAGGATTGAACATAAATATAGTACGTCAAAGATATGAGTGCATACCACCAATATACTTTAGGATAGTTTCAGGAGTATGTAATGGAATTACCGAAGACAATGCCTTCCTTTTAAATTCCTTTGTATAATATTGAACATTTTCCATTTTCCTTTTCCTTAATGCTTCCAAAAATCATTGATGTTTTCATATAAGCTAATGGATAAACAAAATTCTTAATGCAACAAAAAATTCAATCCAAGAAGAAATGATTTTACCATGTTGAATAAGATCAACTTGTGTCTGACTCTCCCATCATATCAAAGTTGTGCGGCTCAGGCAAAGAGTAGACAATTGTATCCTTTAAGTGTCCTTTATGATTTTTTGTACCTTGCAATATACTTCAATATGTTTGACCCAATTATCCAACTTATCTACATTCAACTCTCCATCATAAGTAGGAAAATCAAACTTTACATCTAGCTTTAATAAAGACAAATCATGAGAATGAGAAGACTTCTTAGAATGTTTCTTCTTCTTATGAGAAGAATGTTCACTTCCATCGGAAGAAGACGATCATGATGATTATGAGGATGATGCGGATGAAAGACGCTCTAGAGGTTTTCACCTTCTCCTTCTTCGTTAACTGCTTCAATTTTTAATGATGTACTTTCTCCCTTGGCCTTCTTTCAATCCTCATATATTTCTTCCCCCATGGAATTCATCAAATTAAATTCCTTGAATAAATCATCCTCAGAGTCGTAAGGACCTAACCTTCTTGTTGAAGCCATTTGTTCCCTTAGAGTGAAACTCTTTGAACCAATTTCAGGATTATAACTTGCAAGATTGCCTTCACCTCGTTTAGATTTGGACCTCGTAAGAATTCACTTGTAAATGCATGTCAAAAATAACTATGATACCACATTCTATAAGAATACCAAATGAGTTTTGATACCAGCTTGATTCGAAATATCAACAAACTCTAATACCAATTCAGCCCAAAAATTATTAGATGTTGATTAGTTCATAAATACACATAAACATCCAACCAGATTCGGGAAATTGAAGATCGACTTGACTATTTGTAAATAACATTTGAAAAATAGTATTCATCCATAAAAGTTATTAACTAGTGAATATAATTTGAGGAAATAGTAAGTGCCAAAATGGAGAGAAATAGACTGCTCTTATTAACTCTCAAAATGACAAAAGTTACAATATATGGGCCTACAATGCCAAATTTGATGTCACTCTTCAATTCTGTTTCTTAATCCCAAAAATAGAGGTCATTATTTAATTCCTCACGAAATTCTAAGAAAAATGAGTATAAACTTGACTATGTTCTGAACTGGTGCTTAAAGACCCCTTTTTGTACACATAATGAGACTATGGATCTCATACATTACAAATTGGACTAAGAATTTTAATACATAGCATTTTTACATAAAATAGACATCACCATCATATTCCTCTCTAAAGTTTGAGAAAAATGAGTATAAACACTCTATACTTCTCTCAAAGAACCCAATAGCATGCAAAATGAGGCAAGACAAAACTATGGACACCTCTTGCATGCAAATCGAGAAAATATGGGCTTGGAATGAACTTCAATGGAATGAAATTCAATATGGCATGTAAATCCATGTTGTATGCAGGCCCAACACTGAGTTTATATAGGCCAAAGTCAACCCAACTGAGCCCCTTTATTCTTGGGTTGTTTAACCAATCTTTAAATAAATATTAGCTTCTTTGTTATAACAACCAATGCACGTGGCATGTTGGTTGGGGAATATAGTTAAGGCACTAGAATATTCCTTGGAATATTCTACTGGAGTTTATGGGTTCAATTCCCATCCAAGTCAATGAATTTTATTCCCCCTTAGCCATTATTGGCCAATTAAAAAGTGCCATGTGGCACTCTCTGATTGGTCCATGTGTCATGTTGTCATTGGTCCACCTGTCTGCCACAACACTGTACAAATATGTCACCTTAGCATCCAACCACCTACCACATATACCTTCCACATCACTATATGAATATGCCACCTTAGAATCCAATCACTTGCCATGTCATCATACAGATGCCACGTCATTCGTACAAATGGCATGTGGCACTTTTTTATTGGTCCAAATGGACCCTCAAAAATGCCATTTCTGGGTGACACGTGGCAACCTGTTGTGCTTCCACATCACCATGTCGATGTCAACATGAAATCATTTTTCAGTTGTATGACTTGTATGAAGAGGACATGTGGCAATCTGTGCCTTTGCCATGTGGCACCCCATCTTTGACCTTTTCCCTAGTTTGACCAAACTTTGACTGGCCATAAATTCTTCATACGAACTATGTTTGAGGTTGTTTTTTCACCATTGGAAATCTATCTTCGAGCTCTAGACAATGTGTTTATTTTCATTAATGTTTGAGAAGATCAATTTTTAAGCTTTTCAGATCCTCCTAGATCTCTTTGAGCATTCCAGATTCTCTTGGATCAAATATCAACAATGACATTGTTGTTGTTGTTGAGAGTATTTTTTACCCTAAAGATAGATCTCATAACTTTTATGATTTCCCAAAGAAACATCTAGGACTATATGCATTACTGATGACTGGAGTAAAATTTGGCATAAGTTACTTAGACAAATAAATTTCCAAACTATGAAATTGATGGTGAATTTTCCTATGGTTAAGACTATCTAGAGTAGTGTCTCCTTATGGTGTATCTAAATGATGTTTTCTTGGAATGAATCACTAGGGTGCATTTGAGGCAATAAAGGCTTGGAGTGACATATCTATAATGAATTAACCATATTTGGAAGGTGCAAGACATGTTTTGACCTTTGTTGAGTATTTTTTTAAGATACTTGGGAATGTTTATTGAAGAATAAGGATATTGTCTTTGAATAGTTCATGGAGTTTAGGAAATTAGATCAAAACAAATGTGGGAGACTTATGCAATTCCTAAGATCTAACAATGGAGGAGAGTATGTGAGAAAGGAGTTTGAAAAATACTTTTTTCATTATGGTATCTCTTGGAAGATATGAGTACCTTACACTCCTCGACAATCCAATCTTACTAAAAGGAAGAATCGACCCTTTGTTGATGTTAGTCCTTGAACTTGTTCATGACTTCGTATTTTCAAAAAACCTTGTTTTACCATGGTTTGTTTTCAGAGGCTTCCTATACTTATCCATTTATTAATTTGTGCTATGTTTTTGCTTTGTTTGAACCTTTTTTCCATGTCTTATTGATAAGATAGAATTGAATTTTAGACAATTTGAGGGTCTTCTATCAGATTTGGAGGAAAATTTTGATTTTTATCCAAAGTTTGGGAAAGAGACAAAGTTGCTTCAAGAATGTCGCCACTCTTGTAGAGCCTATTTTCATCATTGATTTAAACATGTTTTGTCTCAAAAATCATGTTAATAGTCATCAATCATTCAAAATATCATGTAGAGAATCATGCATTAGTGATAACTCTTGTTTAAATGATGATTTGATACAAGGGCTCGTTTTAATAAGAAAAAGTGTACACTTGTTAGTACACCCATAAAAACTAGAGTTTGGTCACGATCTAGAGCATCTAAAGATATAATTTTGAATTCGTTATGACCCTAACATCTTTTTTCAAACGAGGAAACCTCTCTATATCACTTACCTGTGCAGTAAAGTTCTAAAATCCATAAAAATGGAACCCTATCATTTGCAAGTTGACAAAGATCAAATTCATAGTAATGGCACATAAAAAAGAAGTCTGGTTAATCATTTGGAACTGAACGGAGCTGAATTATTGGAAGCATATCCTGATATTATGCAAAAATTCATCAATGTAGGTTATCTTGAATTCTACTATACTTTCCAGGAATACCACGAGGAGGTTTCAATGTTCTTTGCACAAAACTTCAATGGTTTAAAAATTCATGTAGGGAATGTCTTGATTTATGTAACAAAGAGTTCAATCGGAGAAACATGTTTCTTACCAATAACATGTGAGATATGGTGGAAAAATAACCAACTGCTTGTTGGTTCCTGCAATTGGATTTTAGTCCCAGAACATCATGATCTGTGCTGGAGTTAAGGGATACCAAGAAAATGGTCAAAGGAAGAATGGTAGAGTGTTTTGGCAATAATCAAGAAGTATATAACCTGTGAGGGTAGGTATTCATATGTTCAGTGCTACCATATCATACCTTTTATGCATTTAAATGGAGGTGTAGAGATGAGTTTACCCTTTTATTTGTTAAAATGTTTGACTAGAATGTCTAAAAGGGTACAAAATTATCCTGCAACTTCTCATAGAAGATTATTTCATCAAGGTATGATAAATATGTTGGTTCTGTATGCATTGATAGAGGTTAAAGTGACATGGAAGCAATTGTTAATATCTATAGGGATTGATGATCAAGATACAAAAGAAAACAAGCCTGAGGCTTCAACAAAGAAAGGAAACACTTCAAAAGGTTCTGCAAAAATGAAGGAAATATCCCCTGTACCTAGAAGAACCAAATCAAGTAAAAGGAAGATGGAATTTCAACAAAAAGAAGAAATAAAGATGTATCTTGAATCCTCTGCCTATAAACAAAAAATTACAAATTTTGACAGGGTATATACGAGGGGGATGGCCAAACAAAGGATTGAATTGAAAGAAGTAAAATATGAAGCAAAAATCAATGACACACCTATTGAAGAATCTCCATAAGTGAAGCCGAGTAAAATAGGTAAAGGAAAGAATCATGTAACTTATCCTAATAGGCTCAAGAACAGAACAAAAAACAAGTTAAGGATGAATTCAAAGGCTATGTTTAAAAAATCTCTCAAAAAAATTAACTTAATCATCATAGATGAGGATGTACCTGAGGAGGTTCTCAAGAAGACTACAAAAGGGAAGAAGCAACTGAGACAATTGTTGGATCATGTTGTCATTATTGCCAATGGTTTGATTATTTTGGAGATTGTTGGATCATATGTCATTGATGTAAATGGTTTGGTTTGATTGATGTCATTGATTGATGTCAAGTAATTGATTGATATGATGCCCTTGATGAGAATAATATATTTCCAAGTGGAAACCAATCGATGCAAAGATGAATCATTAGTGTCTTATCATGGTTGATAAGGTACACAAATGGATGAACTCCAAAGTGGTCCCCTTATGGTGAAATCCCTCACGGGAAGACGCTTTATGGAATAAGTAATCCTAGAAGAATGGTTGGAGGACCCATGCTTGTATGTGGAATAATGAGATGAAGATCAATGAAGTTGTTGGTGAAACTATCCTAGATGGATAGTGCTTGTCATGCCATTTTCGGTGGTATGTGGAATGTCACATAAATCCTCATGGTTTGAGAGTTATGGCCTTATGAAGTCGGAGGACCCCCATATGATGGCTTGAAGCCCCAAAAGGTCAAAGAAGTAAAAGTGCTTGAAAAAAAATAAATCATTATTTAAATGATAAAGTAAAGTGACAAAATCAAGATGGATTATTTAAATGATAAAGAAAAGTGACAAAATCAAGAAGGAATATTTAAATGATAAAGTATTGGAGAACTTTCTATTCATGGAAAGTGGTTAACCCTAAAATAAGGAAAATAGGTTAAGTGACCTAGAAATGAGTTAATTAACCTAAAAATGGGTTAAGTGACCTAGAAGATAAAATTACAAATAAGAAGCTAGGATCTCTTGTAAAATGTACATTTGGTAAGAATCCTTTTGTGGATCAATGGAGAGCTTCTTGGTAATATCTTTTGGAGTATTGATGGAGAGATTCTTGTGAGAGAATATTATTGGTGTGGATCTCTTGAGCATGATTGAAGATCTATTATGACGAATAAAGTGAGAGGAGGATCTCATGGACGCATCAAAGTTTCGGCATTGTTGGAGATCTTGACGACAAAAGTCTCGGAGTCATAGAAAACCCTATTTTCTGATGCCCACGCGGGTTGTCTTTGTATAGGGTGCATGTACACATGGTCTGGTTGTGTATAGGGTGAGTGTACATGTGGGATGACTGTGTACAGGGAGCGTGGACTGAATAAAATCATGGAGATTTTTGTTTGAGTTGGTGCCAAGCTCTTGGATGATGAGGTAGGTTCCAGATCTACATTCTATGGCATCAGATCTATCACTAATACACTGGTATGGTTACATTATTGTCTCGAAAAATGCTATCGTTTGATATGTTGTGAATTCTTAGGGAATTCTTGGTATGGCTTCTATGATGTGGCTCAATTTGGTTGATTTGATGGATGGAGTGAGCATCACTCTTGTGATTATGTAGTGACATGATTGCTATGGTACACTAGTTGTTTATACATGATTGAGATAGCATTCATATTGATTTGTTGTGGAGCATGAGCAAGCTATTGGAGATCTTGGATGTATTGTGACTAGTTGTGGGTCAGTTTGGACAATGGAAGATAGAAGAGAAAGTGATTGCAGGTTGCAGAGGTTTTGAGCATGTGAAGCAAAGAAAAACCCTAAGTCCTCAAGAGAATACGCTTGTTAAGTTATACACTGGCCGCGTTCACACGCGGGCTGTAGTGAGCCAGGGCACGTTCACATGCGGGCTGCAATACTGAAAGGTCGCATACCTGTTGACAAATTGATATTTGTTGAGGATTGTTGCCTCATCTCAGTTGGTGCTGAGAATGTAAGATGAGTCTTGCATATAGAGATGGTGCTCTTATAGATTTGTACTCTATTCAGTTGTTGTTGATAAAACCAAGGATTGTAGTCCGTAATAAAACGAAAATTGTACATACATATTGTGTTCTTTGTGTCGATTGTGATGATGACTTGTTGATGATATATTGTTGATATATGTTGCTGATATGTGCTCACATATAATTGGTTATAAATGACAATAATGGATAATGAATAAATGTTGAATGCAAATTGATAAGTTTTGTGCAAGAGGGAAGTTTTGGGAAAAAGAGCCCCACACTCATTCACCCCCCCTCTAAGTGTGGTAGGTGTGTCCATCAACAACCTCACATAGAATATTCTGATTTAGAGGAAGACCCTACATATATTACAAAAATGTATGACCTACTAGAACGTGATATACAAGAAATACATAGTTCATATAAATTTGCATAAAATAAGACATTCAAAAGGTCATCTTCAAAGGAAATTATTAAAGGATCACCCTCTCATGAACAAAAATATGAAATGAGGCCCAGAAAGCCCAAACTCCCCATTGATCTCAATAGAACTACATCTAAGGAAGATTATGGTGGAGATCAAGAAGGAACACAATATGTATCAACAAAGAAAAATATTAAAAGTTCCAGGCAGTCATCAAGAAACTAAAGCAATAAAATCAAGACCTAGAGTTATGGAATACCAAATTGCAGAACAAGGTCCAGAAACTAAAATCAAAGAACAAAGAGCAATGTGAATTGTCCAAAAAGGTCAGGAAGATGAATACCAAGCTATATTGGAACAATGTAGTCCTCAAAACTAAACTAAAGGGTCACACCTCTGTTCCACATTGAAATTATCTAAGCCATGTCAACATATAATTTTTAGTTTTTTTCAACAGGGATGACAGTTGTTGAGGTACATACATTCAATGAACTAAAAATTTTGTTTCAATATCTAGAATGTCCAAGTTGCCTAAACAAGATATTTTTGATCTGAGTATTAAAAAAGGTCTTGAATACTACACTGGAGTAATATATGAATTTGTTTCCAAGGGAAACACACAGGTCAATTCCATTATAGGTGCATGAAGAATACAAAAAATGCAACTTGTGCAATACAAAAAGAATTTTTTTTTGTGGACTAACCTTCTTTAGAGGATTGAAGTAGTTTGAGCAAAAAAAGGTACTTTTGCAATCATATTTTTTATCATAACCCTATGCATACTCGAGGACTATCTCTTAGCACATCCACCTTCCAAATAGTTGCAACAACCCTACGTTACAAGATCATAATATTTTAAATATCAAGATTTAGTCTAAGAATCGAGTATTTTCCTTAAAAGACTAGATGTTTGGATTGTAATGCAATGAATGCAATATAATATGTTTCCCATGTGTTAGCCAAGAATCAAGACTAAATTAGGATCTCATATATATCGTAGGATCTATTGTAACCAACTATGGGCATAAAAAGTAGATTGTGTGACAGAGTTAAAGGTTCGAGTGGTGGAGAAAAAAATACTCTGTCTTTGATTGTAATGCCTGAGACCTATTAGATTTTACATGTAATGGAAAATGATATCTAATGGTTAGACTATCTATTCTTCTCTTTCATTCTTTCTTTTCTTACTTAAATGCATGTGTATCTTTACAAATCATTTGATATATCTTGTTTATGTTTGAAATCTAGTAAATATTTTCTTGATAGTTTTCTCATTACATGATTTGTGTTTAAGTACTTCATTCTTGTTTCTGAATAATATTTAGGATCAATAATTTCCTCCGTGAGTTAACAAATTGGGAACTTGCATTTTTCTTTCCTTTCATGTTAAAATTCCTTATCTATGTCATCAAATTGAATACCATTGACTAAGTAAGTGTGAATGGAACTTGGTTTTGTAATAAGAAATTGAAATTTCCTATTTCATTTACTACCTGACCCATAAAACAATCCAAAATCCAAAATAAACTTACAATCATCAACCATCGTAATAACTGAGGTTCCCTAGCTTTCCCTTAGCACTCAAGGAAAACTTTATGTAATAACATATTTTTTCGTCGTTGTCAGGGATAGAGGAACGAAGATATCTATCTGTAGGAAGAATGAAATTGAGAAAGACTAGCCCTTTATGGTGAAAAAGAGTTGGATACATAATTATACTGCATATTTTGACTTGGCGACTCCATTGCAGAATATAATTCTCCTAAAAGATAAGTGCAGGGATCAAAGTTTGAGCCTACCAAAGCCTTAGTATCAACTTCATCTTCAAAAATGAAAGTGATTCGAGACAACGCAGATCCTAAGCCAACTCTAGAAGTAAAAAATCATGAAAAAGTATTAATAAAATTCATAGATACTCCAGGCCAATATTCATCTTGAAAAGGTAAATCTCCTTCTTTTGAAGAAACAATTTTCGTTTCCCAAATACCCATTGTTGTTCCTAAAGAAGATTTAGTGTGTGTGATTGAAGAAAAACCTATTATCCATCCTTCATAAGTAGTTCTACCTGCAACAATTTCCTTTGATGATTTGACAGTGGAAAAATGGAAAGTATTTTATGAATTGATCAAGGAAGAAGAGGAAGATTCACTCTTCACATATGAAGACCTAAGTAATTTTCCTACAGATACTAAAGAAGAGATTGATTAGATATTATCTTCATCCTTATCTCAAATTTTCACTTCTCAGAGAGTTAAACCTGAGATTAAAGTTTTCAATAATATTATGGCCATGGAAGTATTCCTAGAATCACCAAAGACCCATCCTCAACCTTCATCGCCTTCTATGCTTCATACTCCACCTTCACCCCATACTTCACAACCATCCTCTCCTCTTAAATATCCTACTCCAGTTGTTCACACCATGGATGTCAATAGAATGGATGCTATCATAGATCCTAGGTATGCACCCCTGGTGTTTCCCCAAGTTTTATATGCTTTTCCAGTTGGATATTATATGAAATATCTACCTAGGTTTAATGGAGAAGGAGAGGTCACAAGTGAATAACATTTGGCATCTTTTTATAGCTTTGCAAACAACTTCAATGTTGAACACAAATATGTTTGGATGATATTATTTGTACAAATTTTGGATGGGGAGGTAAGGAAGGGGTTCAAAGGTCTCCTTGTAAATTCTATTACTGATATTGATGCATTAAATGGAACTTTTATGAAATAGTGGAGAGACAAAAAAGATTACTTGTAGTATATTACTGAATTTGGGGGTTTGAAAAGAAAGAATGGTGAGTCTGTTTCAAATTTTACCAAAATATTTTAAAAAATGTACAGTAAAATCCCTGATGAGATCAAACCTACAGAAACTTCTGCAAAAATTACCTTTTCTAATGCCTTTGATGTAGAATTTTATCTTTTGCTAAGAGAAAGAATATCTACTACATTGAGTTTGATGTAGGAGGAATCCATTGAAGTGGAATAAAATATTTTGGTAGCAGAAAGGTTAAAGACAAGATCTAACAGAGATAAAAAGAAGCAGAAAGAAGATGTTCCATCTTCCTCTCATGCAACAACATCTGACCCAAATAATGATGATATGGCTAAGATGTTAAAAAATATAACATCGAAGATTTCTAGACTAAAACTAGAAACTAAGAAGCCAAATAGACCTATTCAAGAAGGGGGGAATAGAAACCCAAATCAGTTTAGAAGACCACAAAATAATCCTTAGGTTATGTAGAGGGAGAGAAGGAATCAATATGATCAAAGGATTTTACCACATTTTCAAAATAATGCAGTTGAATAAAATTAAACAATCCTTTTAATTGATGTTGAACTTCCTTCTAATCATTTAAATCAACAAGTGTTTGAATATTTTCTGATATCGAGTCAGTTTGACAATGGTGAAAAAGAAGAAATTTTTCAGAATGAGCCTTAGAAGAAATATGATCTCAGGGCTAGATTATATGGATCTAAGGAAAATACACCAGTTCATAATAAAAAGGCTAAAGTATCATCCAAGTAGGGTCCAAATAAAGAGTCAGGGAACAAATCAGATCAACCTCAACATTCCATCAAGGTTGCTTCCCCAGAAGTAAAGGAAATAGAAACCCAACTTATTCCTTTTAATTTGAACATGAAATTAATAAGATAAAAATTCATGTACCTTTGGTGTCCAACCAATAAAAAATGAGTCTTTTAAAAAATCAATATCGAAAGTCTTGCAACCTCTTGCTTCTATTGTGTCTTCAGACACAATAAACTTGGAAGATTAAAATCTTGCCATCATTGTAGGAACTCATATCAAATATAGATCTGATGCCTAACCTCCATTTTACATATCCTTGAACATTCATGAGAATATTTTGCACAACTGCCTTATGGATTTTGGAGCCTAACACAATGTTATGTCTAAGGTAGTTACGGATAAATTAGGTCTTGACATTAAAAAACCCTACCAAGACCTCTATTCTTTTGATTCTAAAAAATTCAAATTGCTAGGAGTTATAAAAGATCTAGTTGTTACCTTGTCCCAACTACCTATCAAGAGTGTTGTTATGGATGTGGTAGTGGTTGATATACCACCTAAATTTGGCATGTTGCTATTCATATCTTGGGATAAAAAGGTGTGATGGACCTTACATATGCTACTATACCTATATTTGCAGGAGAACACCAAAGGTTGTATAGGGAAGTCATACTAGCCTATCTTGTAAGTGATCATGAAAATACAGGAATTCGCCCCATCTATGAAGTTGAGGATGAAATTGGATCATCCATATATCGTATCATTGATGATGTTTTTGAACCATTATCAGTCATATCTGTGGATAACCAAGTAAAGGATCTGGAACATGTAGTGTGGAAGATGCTCTTTGATGGTTCTTGTTCAAAAGAAGGATCTGGTGTTGGGGTTGTATTCATTTCCCCTACCAAGGAAGTCATACCTCTTTCATATAAATTAGAATTCGACACCACCAATAATATTGAAGAATATGAGGCCTTATTATTGGGATTAAGAGCTGCAAAGGATATGGGAATTGATAAAAATGTTGTTTTTGGAGATTCATAATTGATTATTCATCAAATAAAAAATATGTAGTAGAAAAAGAACCAAAGGTTGAAATAGTACATAAATGAGGTATGAGATGTTGAGAACTTTCTAGCTTTTGTATAACATTTGTTCAGAGAAGTCTAAACTAACAAGCATATTCTTTATCCCTGGAAGCTAGTAATTTCAAGACTCTTATGTTTTTGGATCTGAGATATGAAATTGAAGTAAGGCATAGGACTTCCATCCCAAATAACATAAACTATTGGTAGGTTTTCATTGATGACCGGGAATTGAAGAGGTTTTTAGAAACTGTTGGTGAATTTTCTGCAATCTCTATTGATCAAGAAAATGAGGATGATGATGCACAAATTCAAATTGATGTCCCTCTTCGGGATAAAATTGTAGGTAATAAGATTGTAGAATTGAAGACAAGCCACATTCCAAAGGGTCTGGTACCCCTTGAAAGGATATTTTACAACAATGATTTCTCCAATCAATCTTGAATTCAAAGCCAAGAAAAGGACATTGTTAACTATAATATTGGGATTGATACCAATCCAAAGATTATAAAACTTTCCAAAGCATTGTATGAAGATAAAAGGAGAAGCTATGTAAATCTCATAAAGGAATTTGTTGATGTTTTTTCTTGGTCATATGAAGACCTCAATATTTTTGACACAAAAATTATTCAGCATAATATTCGTCTCAAAGCAGGTTCTAAACCTTTTAGATAGAAATGAGACAGTTCAAGCCTATGTTGCTGCCCATTATTTAAAAATAAGTGAAGAAACTACTTGATGCAAAGATCATGGTACTGTTGATGGGTTCTAAATACCTTTAAATCAAAAGTAGGAACCAAACCCGCCACCGAGGCCCAATTAGAATCTACGACGTTTAATGGTGGAATGGTTCTCCAAATCTTGCGATCTGGCCAATTAATCGATGGGCTTTATGTTTTCTTGTGAAGGTCTCTCCTTCAGTTCAGATGTTATCTTTTTTGTATTTTCTCTTAGGTGGGACCAATATAAGATGAAATCCAGTATAAACCAACTAGGTAAGAAAGTGGGAACAAGTTTAACTACTGGAGAAGAGGTTGAGCTTGGGATAACCCTTTACTCTATCATGCAGGTGGTGATCATCTACCACAAGCCTAGTATTAATACGTTAACCGTGTGAGTATTCCGATTACTAACTGAGATACAAATTATGAAAAGAAAACATGCATGTGATAAACGATGGAAAGTAAAATAATTCACTCAACTCTAATCATCAATCACATAATAACACAAAGATTTATTTTCATCATTAAAGAAAGAACTGTAAAACATTGCATCAAATAACTTATCAATAGATTTAGTAGCTCTTACTTGTTACAACGTCCATTCATGAGATGAAATAAGAAATAATTTTTCTCCAAATCCAATCATACACACATTTAATGAAAACATAAACTTGTCTCTGGTCCAAAAGGACTTCTCACTTAAAGGCATCTCTGAAATAGTTCCTAACAAAACCAAAAATGAGAGTTTCTTGCAACAACCATCGATCCTCAACTAATAGGTCGATGCTCTTATTTATAACATAAAATTAACTAAAAATAACAACTAAAGTGAAGATAAGAAAAACAAAATTCACCACATGTCGTTCTCTCCTATGAGTTTTTCTAAGAGTCATCTCAAGATATCACTTAAGAGGGTGAATCTGCTCGTACTCTGACCACTTGATTAACAGATCCTTGCAGGTGTTGGTGTATGGAAATATATGTTATTCCATTGGGGTTGAGTGAATCTCTCTTATCTCTACTACATGTGATTTGTACTTGACTATACTAGCACTTAACTATTGCAACATAGCCCAATATTTTATTAGGTGATCAATAAACTGTCGCACCTAACCTGGCACCATGTCTGTCACCTTTTCTATTTCTTTGGCCCATGATGAGTCTTGTTCGGTATGCAACTTGACTATGTCATGTAAGTCGACGAAGTCATCGGGTGTGCCAAACTCGGGGAGTCCAATGTATTTCATCACTCGATTGATCTTGATCCAGTTTTTCTCGCACTTGCCCATTTCTATTGGAATTCTTGGTGAAGTTCCCGATCCATTTTTGCCCAATACTCGGTCGATTTCCTTATGCGATCGAGGCTTCTCTCCTTTAACACCCAAATGTTGTGTTGTTCTGTATCTTGGCCATGTTGGACAACATCGATGTACTCGACCCTCTCCATATCTTGCTTCTCTTTCTCGTACCACCTCTCCATATATTTCCACGTCGCAAGTGACATGAGGGTGTCTTCCTGGAGCTCGACTATCCTTGTAGTGAATAGGTGTTTCTCCTCTATAAACTTGTTGTATGCCTCATGGAATTCGATCCCAAGGAATATTGCGACTTGTGTGGTGTCCTGATAGTATTTTTCCAAGTGGTGCAAATGTTCCAGTTCCTTCAGGGAAGTGGCCAACTCCTCCTCATCTCTTTTATCTCTTTCTAGGGTGGCATATATCATTTCCATCCCTACGCCGATGATTTCAGATGTCTTAGAATGCTCTGTGTTGATCAGATGTTCCTCTATAGTGATGAGGATGGAGTGATCTAAAGTGATCTTGCTCTTATTGGTGGTTCTCTGGACAATAGCCTTCCTTTTCCGATCATAAGCTATGGCATGTATGTCATGTACTTCGTCCACGGGTTTGGGGATTTATTGATCTCCCCAGGTGAGTGTATTCCCCAGACTATTGATGGTGTATAATTGTTCAAGGCTGGGTTCTTGAACTCCATCTTTGTGTTCTGAAGGCCCAACTTTTGTCTGTCGCTCATCGGGGGTTTGTGTACTGGTTTAAATAGAGGCATTGGGGGTAGGCTCGGTACTTACTTGTTCATCGACCATTGAGACATTGATTTTCTACTGTGGATTCCCTTCCTTTGGTTCGTTCGACCCTAGATCGTCCTTCGGACTACCCACTTTGGTTTCCAGTGCATTGGAAAGTTCAGTGTCTAGGACACTCTAGGCTTCTTTCTCTTTCTGTGGAAACTCTTGAATTTGGATGTTGGGATCTTAGGAAGTTGTCCTTTCTTACTCCCTTTCCTCTTCGATATGTACGGGGGTGAAAAGGGATACCTCTAGGCTCTCATCATCATCATATATTTTTATCATCTCTCTTAAGGGGTTTGACACACTAGTCCTCCTTGATGTTTTGACTGTCTCTGGTTGAGCGAAGACACCTGACGGCGATATGGCCAGTGGCGTTGTGAATTCAAGGTCATCTAACCTAGTAAGTTCATCACTATTTTTGAATTCAGGGCCTCTTGGGCCCGTCTGGATTTCATTTGGGTCGTCAATAGGGAGACTTGTCATATTTAGGATGTCTGGGTCATATTGCAACTGATCAATTATCCATTGCGCATGTTCTAACATGAGTAACCCCCTCTCTTGCGCGTCCTGAGCCTCAGGGAGACCTCCTTTGCATTGAGGCTACCTAGGGAATCTCTATTTTTTAGGCCGCTATCATTTCTTCTCTAGCCCTAAGGGCCCCTTGAGCCGATTGTTCTAGGATTGTTTCTTGTTCATCCAGGCTCATGGATTTGAACTTGGTCATATTAGGGTCAGCCATACTTGCAATGACTTCATCCCAATCCTGATCATTTTTCATGAAGACCTCATCTGCAAAATTGTTCTAGGTGTATGGCCAGCAGGACAACACTTCAGGCACATGTTTCAAGACTAGACCCTTTGGGTCGTTCTTGCGGGAATGACCATTCTAGAATCAGACCTTCAATTGGCTCAATCCTTCCTACTTAGATTGAGCGGTGTCTTTTAATAGGTGGAAACCTATATGGAATCCATAAGGTATAAATGCTCGCTTCTTATATTTCACCAGGGTAGCATTGTAACCTTGTAGGATGGTATGTTAGTAGATTTCCCCCACAACCAGCTGGTCGGAGACATGTATATGTAAAATTTGTGGTCCTTTGGTGGCCCCAAAAACCCTAATGTAGGTATCCCACTCATCCAGATACGAGTGGCCAACTTTTGATATCATATTTTTGGCCCATAGCCAATAGTCTTGGACATTCTTTCTTGAAAAGAATAAAATGAATGTGTGCGATGAATTCATCATAGATGAGGGAGTAGGATATTTTGTTCATGTTCTCCCATAAGATGCTGAAATATACATGGACTGGGAGATCCATGACATGCCATATTAGGTTCATACCGATGAAGACATTTAAGGCACACATGACATCCAACAAGTATGATGCCATGTAGAAGGCTGAAGTTTCCCCTTCTTTCTACATCTAAGCTTGTTTTATGCAGATGCTCAGATGTTTGGAAATGATGGATCCCTAATTGAAGTCACTTCCGAAGATAGCTACTGTGTACGCTAGAGGCATTCACACCTCCAAAAACCTGGAGCTATCTTTCTCCCCATACAACCAACATATGAGTGCCATTAGGAAGATGTATGGTTCTCTTAGGTTGGCCGTTTGGTACGAGCTAGAGGTCCGGTTGGTGAACTTCTTATCTTCTCACCACCATGAGGCAATTACCCAACTAGTGTTGTGGCGTTCATAGAATTTCACCATGAAATCAGTATTTAGTCACTCCTCTGAGTCTGTAATATTGTAGTACTTTTGGACCTCCACCAAAAGGAAAACTCTAACACACTCGCCATTTTCATCATTGATTAGGAACTTATGTGTGTTCATGTGGTCAATGAGCCATTGCAGTAGTTCTATATAGGGTAACAACGGGGTTCTACTTGATACCCTATGAAAGACGAATGTCGGATATTAATGAATACCTGGTCGTCGAGCGCTCTCACATCCAGGTCACTGTGTGGGGCGTATTTAGGGAATTCCTCCAGGTTGATCTTATTGAAGAGTTCTCCCCAATGTGGGAGCATTGCCTTGGTCCCTGTGATATCCTCTGTGTCTTCAAAGGCTGAAGGTTGAATGAAAGCCTTCTTTATGGATGTTTTAATGACCGGTTCTGGTCTTGGAGAAAATTCTAACTGTTTTGCTGCCCCTGGAGAAGAGCCTTCTCTTACCTCTGGTTATTTCATCTTGGGAACCCTCGACGATTTCCTAGTGGTTGGATTTATTGGAGGCATTGTTACTGCAATTGAAATCAATCCTTTAGGGCATGGGTACAAAGAAACACTGGATAAAAATGTATATATAAAGTGAAAACACCGAAAATCCATACTAGTACATACCTGTAATGCTTGCTAAACTTGGTTTTTTGATACTCACAGGATCTTAGAAGCTTTTGAATTGCTCTTCTTGCTCCTCTGTATTCTCTGGAACGCCTTTGTGTGCAAAATGGTTTCATTGACAATGTCCCAAGAGAATTTAAACTTGGAAGAACCTACTGTATCGTATCAACCATTTAATCCAGGTGATGAGTGGAATTCAAACAAATATGTCGTCGAATATCTACAAATTAAATTCATTATGGATTGACGATGGAGGCATAGAGGGTGATGTGTTCTATTGGTGATTTCAAACGGTTGTTTTGATTCACACATGAAGTAGCAACTAATGCTAGATTTGGCATTAATTAATCTCTTAAAAGATTAGAATCTAATCGTATCTAGTGCTAAAATGTCCCATCGTGTCACTTTCTAAGTTGGTGGATCAAGGATCGGTGAAGTGTTATAGATGTTATTGTTGATATTCTTACACCGAAAACCCCCGATGCTAATTGAATACATCGTATGGTGTTGACGTGGAAAAAGTGACTCGAGGTGTGACTTGGACATAGGGAACCAAGAATGACTTGAGGTTGATTTAGGCTGTACGGTTTATCGATCACGTAAAGACACATGGCGTTAACAACTAGTGACTTATTCACACATATTAGTCAAAATCAGGGATTTCTTCAAGTTTTGTGTTATAAAATAAACCTGGATTCACCGATGCCCAAAAGGTATCGGGGATCAACGATCGGGGATAAAACTATCGCATATTTTCTTTGGGTTCACGTATTCAAAAACTCACTGATGCCGAAACACTTTGGGAATCGGTGATCTGGAAAAACCATTTAGTATGGTCGAGATGTTCGTTGCGATTCGGTTTTTCCCCAATTCTAACAAGCGTGTCGGGTATCGGCTATCGACGATATTGTTTCCTCCTTCCTTCATGTTTACCCCCTTCACCTTTCACTGATATTGAAGTGAATCAGTATCGACGAGGTCATGTACGATACTTGTCACGAAACAAAACTTCCATTTCATCGACACCGATGAAGATCGACGCTCGGTGGTTGAGGCTTTCCAAGTGTTCCCTTTTTACCTCTTAATTATTTTCGATGCTGAATCTCAAGTGCATCGGGTGAAGTGTTTTGGATTTTCATTTCTTACTTAAGTGTTAGGCCTTTTTAATTCATGGATTTTTATAAGGTTAAACAAACCTGAATAGCTAATGAGCGTTAAGAGAACAAGCAAAGTCAAAACATTTATCAAAATAAAATCGAATTCAGGTAGTACAAAAAATCAGGTGGTACTCAAAAAGTGAAAAATTGTCACAGGCTTTTTAGGGTGTGTTGAGGGCTCAACAAATGGTAACTTACTGGTTCTTTCCTCGAGATCGACTGATGAAAAATTTGATTAGGAACTTAACTGGTTTTCTATCAGGCCTTCTTTTACCCTTACATTCATAATTTCCCCGAATGATGCATATGGGTCTGCGTGTGGGGTTTTAACCTTTATTCCACCTTATTTTAATGTAATCTTGACTCATTCCCTTATTCAACGAGAGTCTAGTAAGAATTCACTAGCACTAGGCCCTTTTGTTACCCTTATTCATTTTTTACGGTGTTTCTCCGCTATCGGCGAGTGTCCATAGCCCCGACCGAGTCACCCCGATGTCACAGAAATTGATACGCTTCCAGCGAGCGTGCATAACCCCGATGGAGATATATGCATACCCTCTCCTATTGTGCACTCATTTGATATAGTTAACTTTTTATTTGGGCAGAATGCCTTGAGAGAGAGGGAGAGGAGGATGTCTATTATTTGTAAAAAATGAGATGGTTAAGGTGAAACTTACTAGCTCTGTCTTGGAGGTGCATGTAGTCCCTTCCAACTTACCTTATTTCCCTTAGGAGTTTTTACCAAACTACTAAGAAGACACTTCCACATTTCTTCAAAGTTGTTCATTTACGCAAGTTATATAAATAATTTCTTTAAACAACCGCAGGTTCCTCAATGTTTCTTGTGTTCATATGTGAGCATCGATTTAGGAAGAGAGTTAGCTATGTCACATGATTTGAGGTCAACCATTGTCTTTCTAAATAGAATCTTTCAAAATATCAGAGGCAAATCGCAAAATATAAAACAAAAGAATGTGTAAATGAAAAAGATAAAATGACATATCTGGGATAACACATAAGATATATATATATATTAATGAAATTATTGTTTTAGGGCTTGGCCATTCACTAGGAGAGCATCAGGTTCCCCCCTCTGATTCTGTAGTTGATATGTGCCCGACCATATCTTCTCATCCGCCTGAAAAGGGCTGAGCCATAGATTATGGAACTTAGAATGTTTGCCTTTAGGCTCATTTTCTCTATCCCATTTCAAGACTAAGTCGCCTACCTCAAAATTCTTCTCTTTAGCCTTATGCTTATCAAACCACCTTTTAACTATCTTCCAGTGGGATAATAAATTCGATTTAGCTTTCTCCCTTTCTTCTTCTAACATGAGAAGGGTGTCAATTCTTTTTTGAATGACTGATGAAGGCTCCCCTCTGGAATCTTGGGCAAGTTGAACAGATGGAAGATAGAGCATGTTCGGGATAATGGATTCATTCTTGTATACCATAAAGTATGGGGAATTACCTATAGCTTCCTTGGGTGTAAATCTATATTCCCATAAAGAATTATAAAGTGAATTATGGCAATTCCTTTAGTTGTCTGCAACTATTTTCTTTAATATTCCTACTAAGTTCTTATTAGTTGATTATGCTACCCCATTTCCCTGTGGATAATAGTTTGTGGAGTATTTAATTATGATTCCTTGGTCTAGATAAAAATATGTTAATAGGGTGGAAGAAAAGTAAGCTGCATTATAAAAAAAATGGACAGAAGGGACACTGAACCTTGTGATTAACTGTTGTTCTATGAATTGGATTACCACCTTCTCATTTACATAAGTCAGAGGAATGGCTTCTTCCCATTTTGTGAAATAATCGGTGGCAGTAAGTATGTACTTATTTTGTTTCGAAGAACTTGGTGTAATTTCCCCTATGATATCTAACCCCCATTTCTCAAAAGGCCTAGAAACGGTCACCGGTTGGAGTGTAACCACCGCTTTCTTCTCCCTCCCAACACTTATTTGACAATTTTTACAGTTTCTAGCATATGTGTGATCTTCCTTGAACAAAGTGGGCCAATAATAGCCAGCTCTCAGTATCTTATGAGAGGTAGTGTCTCCTACGAAATTTCCACCTGCAGGACCATCGTGAATCTCCTTCAGAACCTTGTCTGCATCTTCATGTTTGAGACATCTTAAAAGTACTCCATCATAATTAACCCGAAAGAGTATCAAATTTACGAGGTGATATTGTGCGGACTTTAACCTGAGAGCTCTCCTTTCCCTAGGGTTTAGGTTCTCTGGGAAAGTCCCATGATGTAGGAGACAAGTAAATTTATCATACCAAGACTCTTGTCATGGGGAAATGTATGAAGCTTCCCCACACCATAATTCCATTTCATTCTCCCATCTGGGGTCTTCATTTACTTGGTCTTGAGCTTCGGCTTCCAGTTTACATAACTCTTGTCCTTTAAAAAATTTAACAGGTTTGATATCTAGATCAAATTCTTGGACCACTGCCATCCAGTTTCCTCTTCTTTCCCCCATATCCTATTGAGTAAATAGGGATAGGACTGCAGGGTGAGGCATAATCACTTTGGTGTGGTTCTTGAGGATGTAAGATATGAAGTGTTTGACTGCCTTGTATACTGCATAATCTTGTTTATCTATAGTAGGGTAATTTATTTCGACACCTTGGAGGTTAGTGATCATGAGTGATATTGGAGCCTCATTGTTATTATCGTCCTTATGAGTTAATACTACGACTAACGATTGGTTAGAGGTGAAAGTATAGAGGAAGAAATCTTTGTTGAAATCAGGACTTCACAACACTAGGGCTTGAGAGATTGCAGTTTTAATATTGTTGAAATCCTTCTTTCATTCATCATCCCACTTAAATTCAACATCCTTACGAATCATGTTTTGTAGGGGTTTGATATTTTTCATGAAATCAGGGGTGAACTTCCTCACAAAATTGATGTTCCCGAAGAATGTCTGCATAGCCTTTTTGTTGTGACGTAATGGAAGATGATCTATAGCCTTAATTATTTATGGGTCTATGTAGATGTTGGATTGAGATATGTTGTGGCCTAACAACGTACCTTCCTTTAAACCGAAAATAGTTTTCTTAGGGTTTAAGGATATGTCATATTTCCTACACCTTTTAAAAATCTGGGTTAAGTGTTGGAAATGATATTCTCTGTTCTTTGAATACAAAGTCACGTCGTCCAAGTAGACTACTTTACACTTTTTGATTAGTCCCCAAAATGCTATGTCCGTAGACCTTTGGAAATTCTCTCCTCCATTGATTAACCCAAAAGGCATGCGCTTGTAAGTGAAGTTTCCCCACTTGGTTCATAAGGTAGTTTTCAAGCGGTCTTCTTCTGAAACTAGAACCTGGTTGTAACCCGAGAAACTGTCTAATAAGGAGAAAAATTTAGATCTAGGCACAGTCTATAGGAGTTGCTCCATCGGTGGGACTGGGCAGTTGTCCTTTTCAAAATCTCTATTGACATTTCTGAAATCTACGCATAGGTGAATCTCCCCAGACTTTTCCCTTACAGAAACCAAATTTGCTACCCATGCAGAGTGTCTAACCTGGAAGATAATTTTTGCATCTAATAATTTCTTTAACTCTTGACACATGAGAGATTCTAGGGAAGGGTGATACTTTCAGAGCTTCTGCTGGAAGGGTTTCACTTTAGGTTTTAATGGGATAGTGTGTTGAATGATACGGGTATCATAAGTTTTTAGATCTCGATGGGACCACTCAAAGACATATTGATACTATCTGAAGAGTTTGATATACGCCTTCCTTTCCTCTTTAGATATCATCTTTCCGAGGTTTACATTTTTTGGGTTTTCCGGGGTTCCGATATTTATAGTTTCATGCATGGGACAGGAACTATCAATCTTTGCATTTTTTACCCGTTAAATCTTTATCTTAGATCAAAAAGGTTTTCTAAATTGGCTATTCCCTTTAGAATTGTGTGAGACTTCGATTTATCAATTGGTTGACCTGTCTGAGGATCAGTCTCTTTTGATTGTTCGTGAAATACTTCATCTTCAATAGCCAAATCTTTGAAATTATCTTGGTTACCTAGAAAGTTTATGATTTGTTCATCACCTTCAAAGACCTTCCAATTAGAAATGTTGTTGGGCACCTATGGTTTGTAGAGTAGCTCCATAGTGAACCGAGAGGCTTCGTAATCTTCTAGAGGTGACAGCCTTGAGGCAGCGATGGCCAGAGAATCAACAAGGATGTTATTTTCTCTAGGGATTGCTATAATGTTGAAAGATTTGAAATGATCTGATGCAGGAGCATCTCTCCACGTCATCCAGCCAACTAGCCACGTCAGCGCGCACGCATTCAAAGGCTGAAGAGAGGTGCAGCCTCTTTTTTAATTTGAATTGAATGTAATTAAATGCTTAGGCTGGTGAGCCATAGAAGCCATGCGTTTATGCAAGCGTTAGGTAGATAGGCTTTTATTGTAGATCGGCTGAGATCTAGATCCGATTCTGGACTAGACAACCATTGAATGTAATTTATTAGAGTAGGTGAACCTAGAGGGAAGTGCTCGATGAGCCCCTCAGGTAAAAGAGATTTTGAGATCTCATTTTGGTAGGTTGTTGTAGAGGAGCAGAGTTGAGGAGAGCCAGAGAGAGCTTAGGAACATCATTGTAAATTCAAGCATTTTCCATTGTTAATATAACATAGCAGTTTTTCCTACATTTCTGTATGTTAAGTGCATGTCTGTGAGTGTTCTTTCATATGCTGTGAATGTGTGTGTGTTAGATAAGCATTTGCAGGGAGTTTGTGTGATTTCAGGTGAAGGTCTTTGAGGTTTCATGCCAGGAGGGCATGACAGAGTACTGCAGTCTCTGAATATCGGTGCACTGAGGATGCACTTCTGAACTCTGCGGAGTCAGACAAAGACGTGCTGAGGCACAAGAGATGGAATCAACAACTTGAGAGAGGAATACCTCAAGGTTGTTGAATACCTTGGAGGCAGGGCTGTGTGGGAGAATACACAGTTGCAGACAGAACCTCTTAGGAGTTCTGTAAGGCTCTTCCAAGTGGGCATTGAGCATAGGCACAAGTTGCAGTTGGAAGAACTCTGCTAAGAGTTAGAAGAAGGAAACAAAATCATTGAGGATTCTGAGAGCTCTGCGAAGTGGGAATTGAGCGGGTGCATAGGTTCACAGGAGGATAGAACTACTGAATGTTCTGTGTAAAAGATACTCTACCAGGAGGGCATATAGACAGTGTACAGACAGGCACAAAGAGAAGAGAACTCTCTTGAGTTATGCCATTTGAAGGAAGTTGTTGGATCGGGTGAAGGCACACATAGGTTAAGTCTCTAGAGGAGCGCAGAGAAGGAGAACATATATGAGTTGTTAGATCTGGTGTAGGATCACCGACATCCGTTGGATCTGCAAAAGTTGCGAGGGAGTTAAGTCCTTGTGAACAGGAGGAGGAATCCCGACAAGGGGTGCAGCCATCAGGATATCGACACTCGGGAAATCGGGATTCTCGAGGTCGTAAGAATCGGGACATCAGAAATCCCGAATCAGCGAAAGAATCTGAGCCGTTCGTCAGTTGGGACACGTGGGTGAGATCAGGAGCCCATCGGCATATTGGAGGTTGGGAAGGCAAGACTTTCGGAGCGTTAGAAGTTGCAAAATCACGAGATTGGATCAGAACCGTTCATCTGCAAGGACAGGTGGCATAGGATCGAGCGTTGTCGACACATCGGGAGTCTCAAGATTGAGGATTCGAGGCTTGTTGAACCCCGACACTGCGAGAAGAGACCACAACCATGGATCTCAGACAGGACGCATGTCAAGGATTCGAGAGGAGTCGGAGTTCGACACTTCGTGAACTCCGGAGGCAAAGAAATCGTCGCATTTAGAATCGTGAAATCGTGATACGTGATTTCCCGATCGTGATGGAGGTGGGCCACAGAGGAGCCTAGCAAGGAGGACAGGTGGCAGGTCAAAGGCCGGAAGCCGTTGGAGGACCAGTACATCGGGAATCGATAGATCGGTATTCCCGTGGACAAAGGATCGGGGAAATCCATAGTGGAAACTCCGACACAGAATCTGGACCGTCCATTCTGGTGGGACGTGTGTCAAAAATCTAGAGAAAGTCGTGGATCGACATATCGAGGGTCCAAGGGACTTGTGCATCGCGACATTGAAAGGAATGAAACCCCGACAAGAACCAATGCTGCGGTCTTGTGGAGTTGGTCACATGAGCCAAGAGATGAGATAGGAGGGCTAACGTGTGAAGGGCGCACATCAACGATCAGGGCTTGGAGAGGATAAGAACTCTCGACAACAAAGACAACAAAACCCTAATGCCCAATAAACAGTTTCCTGTGGGGAATTTGGTCACGATCCGGTGAAGGGGCCAAGAAGGTGAAGATAAGGCCTGTGGATTGAGATTTTCACAGCGATTCCAACAGGAATCAAAGGAGCCACTCCGGCTCTCAAGTATAGGGGATTTTTGAGAACGATCCTGTGAGCAGGAGGTCAGGTGAAGAGACCCTGCGGGGTGACAGGGTGGACCTAGCATGCGTCATGTTCTATTAGCCTGTGCGCTTCCTGTTAGTAATTCTTCAAGTGTGGGGAGTTGCAATGTAAAGTATTCCAAACTTGTCTAATGATGATTTTATAATCTTTGAAAACCTTCAATTCTTTGACGTTTAAGTCTATGTCTTTCTTTAGCCCCTGTACTAGATCTTCATAGTTGGTGGTATTTTTTGTGCATTTAAACTCAAGTCTACAGGATAGAAAATTTCATTTAAATTTTGGATTAATGAGGATGAACACTGCCCCATACCCTTCTTGTGATTTAGAGCTATAAAAGTATAAGGTCCAAACTTGTGGGAAAAATCTATCAGCTTATTATTTTCTGTCACTTTCCCTTTTCTTCTTGTTTGTTCTATGATTTCTAATGAAGGTTCTTGGTAGAAAAGGGTTTTCTCCACCGTCATCGACAATTCCTCTCAAAAAATCATTTTGGAGTTCTGAGTAAGAGGTACATCAGATGAGAGAGCGGAGAAGTTCCTGAAGTAGGAATCACACGAATAATTTCCTAACATAGGGAAATCTATCGATGAGGGTTCGTTTAGGGTTTCTAAGTCATTGAAAATATGTTTTAGATATATTTCCCTATCGATCCTAATCATGTTTGTGTGTCCCTTTAAGGGTAACCAAAGGTGAGCCCAGTTTGTACTAAAGTATCCATTTAATTTCTGAGACAAATCCTGGCTTAATAATAATCCATAAGCTTCTGGGATATCTACTACAATGATGTCAATTACTTGCACAAATTTAGGGTGTGTCACTATTCTGATCATAACATCTTTGAGTTCTCCCATGAACTTCACCTGAGTTTTGTCTAGATGTATCACATGTTTGTCACTTTTGAGAGGTATTGCGTTTAATTTTTTGCAAATAGACAAAGGCATAACATTAGAAGATTCTCCTGAGTCGACCAAATAGTTATGGAGGTTTCTATTGAAGACTTCAAACGTTAAACGGAACTTTGGGACAAAAGGTTTTCCCTTCTTATCTTTAGAGGAGGCGTTCACAGTTGGTTTATTCCCTAGATATATGGGAGTTGGATTCCTTCCTTGATTATTGCTTGTCGTAGGATTCTCTATTGATTTCAAATCTTGTAACAGGAAGTCCTTTTGTTGAGGGATTCTACATATGTTCATAACTGATATATTATTCTTAAACTTCTTCAAATCTACTACTATGTTGTTATCCATCTCGGGTGATTCTAATGTATGGATGTTTATAGGGTTCTTATAGGGAGAAAAAGGTTCTTTCAGGTGATCAGGAGTTGATCTTCCTCCCAGAGTTTGGGTAGTATTAAGGTCGTTTGAGACATGTTGACCCCTACTTCATGTTTGCACAACCAAGACTTCTGCAAGTGGTTCTTGAACCTCAAATAGGTCATTGGAATGCATAGCTAGGTCTGGATCCCATATCAACATAGTTGTTTCTTCTGGTTGATCAATTTCTTCCTCATCGACAATATTCATACTGGAGCCGCTTGATTGTTCAGTTAGGGACACTTCATATAGAAATCGGTTGGCCATCAAATTCATGGCATGCACCCATTGAGGTCAGTCTCTTTCGAAGTGGTTTTCTTGATGATAAGTGTAGAAAGAGTCATATGCTACATTTCTTATATCAATGTTTAGGTTGGCTGGGGGAGGTTCAATTTCTTTGAATGATGGATTCCTTTTAAAGAAAGGCTTATAGGAATGTTTTCCTTGATTTCCCTCCCCTGCACTTCTCTTCATGTCTATGATCTTGTTTGATAGTTTTTTTACCATGCATTGTAGGTCCTCTATGTCCCCACTTCCCTTTTCAAGAGTTTTTTATGTTTGTTTCCCTAGGGGTATAGTAAGCAATAGTCCTCTCCTGGGAGGGGTTTGAACCTCTTTCTTAACTAATGAGACCTGGCCTTCCTTACATCCTTTCATTTGGAATTCTATCATTTTGGCTTCTTCAAAATTCTCAGCTAGGTTTAGTTTGGCAGCCCTCTTCACAAATATGGAAATAGAAGTTGGGAGAGCATTAACATATACTTTGATTTTCAAATCTTGAGTAGGTTTAGCTTTGGGCTGGAATGTATTTAAGATAATTGTGAATTTTTGATTGAAGTCTTTGACCCTTTCCTTTGAACTCATGGTGGCGGTGAACAACTCAGCCATCAAATCTCTTATAGTAGTTTATTCTGCAAATTTATCCAGAAAAAATATTTTTGAAACTTCGTCCAACTAGTTATGGATCCTATAGGTAAGTTAAAATACCACGTGGAACCTGAATTCTCAAAAGTGTAGGGGAAAAACATGCAAACTACATCCTCATGTTGGACATTCATAAGTATGATAGCTAGTATGAATTTCTTGATATGGTCTTCAGGCAATCCTGAGATTTTGTGGTCAAATATACAAAGTAACTTCTCTGGATGTCAGGGAAGGTTATGTAATCATCCAGGGATGGCCAAAGAATCTCTAGCCAACCAAGGTTGATTTTTTTGAAGTGCGTTTCCCCTCTGCTCATCATGGTCATTATGATCTTCCAAATCTTCAAATCCTGAAACTAAACATTATGAGTTAAACCCGTCTTCATCTTAAAAACGTTCGGCTCAGAGACATTGTTGGCTAGAATTTCAGGGATTAAATTAAGAGGATGTTCAATTTCGATGAGACTGAAATATATCACCTATTATACTGTGTGCACAAAAACCTGGTCAGGGGTATCAACCACATGTATTCTTACTTGTTTTCTTTGAGGAAGTATAGTAGCTAAGGACAACACATTGATCTATTGGGCATATTCTCTTATGATTCTTCTAAATTGATTCAATTCCTCGTGAGGGAGAGTGTAAGGTATGTACGGGTACAAGTGTTCTTCTCTGTCTTGGGGTGAGTTACTCATTTCAGGAGTACTCAATGTGTGTGGGTTGTCTTGGGAATGACTATCCATGCATGTGGGTTGTTTTTGAATCTACAGGTTGTCTGAGAGATTATGTGAAATATGTATTCATCCATTCATTCTTCAGACCCTCCTTATAGCGCCAATTCTATTGATGGGTTCTAAATCCCTTTAACTCAATAGTAGGAACCAAACCCACCATCAAGGCCCAAATAGACTCTGTATCATTTAATGGTGGAATGGTTCTCGCAATCTTGTGATCCATCCAATTAATCGATGGGCTTTATGTTTTCTTATGAAGGTCTCTCCTTCAGTTCAGACGTTCTCTCTTTTGTATTTTCTCTTAGGTGGGACCAATATAATATGAAAGACGGTATAAACCAACTAGGTAACAAAGTGGGAACAAGTTTAATTATTGGAGAAGAGGCTGATCTTGGGATAACCCTTTACTCTAGCATGCAGGTGATGATCGTCTACCATGGGTCTAGTATTAATACGTTAACCATGTGAGTATTCCAATTATTGATTGAGATACAAATTATCAGAAGAAAAAAGGCATGTGATAAACGATGTAAAGTAAAATAATTTACTCAACTCTAATCATCAATCACATAATAACACAAAGATTTATTTTCATCATTAAAGAAAGAAATGTAAAACAATGCATCAATTAACTTATCAATAGATTTAGTAGCTCTTACTCATTACAACATCCATTCATGAGATGAAATAAGAAATAGTTATCCTCCACATCCAATCATACATGCATTTGATGAAAAAATAAACTTGTCTTTGGTCCAAAAGGACTTCTCAATTAAAGGGAGCTCTGAAATAGTTCTTAACAAAACCAAAAATGAGAGTTTCTCGCAACAACCATCGACCCTCAACTAATCGTTCGATGCTCTTATTTATAACATAAAATTAACTAAAAATAACAACTAAAGTGCATATAAGCAAAACAAAATTCGCCACATGACGTTCTCTCCTATGATTTTTTCTAAGAGTCATTTCAAGATATCACTTAAGAGGGTGACTCTTCTCGTACTCCAACCACTTGGTGAACAGATCCTCACAAGTGTTGGCGTATGGGAATCTATTTTATTCCATTAGGGCTGAGTGAATCTCTCTTATATTTACTGCATGTGCTTTGTACTTGACTATACTGGCACTTAATTGTTGCAACATAGCTCGAGCTTTGATCAGGTTCTCCATAAACTGTCACACCTGACCTAGTGCCATGTCGGTCACCTTTGTTATTTCTTTATTCCATGTTGAGTCTTGTTGGGTGTGCGACTTGACTATGTCATGCAAGTCGACGAAGTCATCGGGTGTGCCAAAATCAGGGAGTCCGATGTCTTTCATCAACTGATTGATCTTGATCTAGTTTTTCTCACACTTGGCCCATTTCTCTTGGATATCTCGGTGAGGTTCCCAAGCCATTTTTTCCCAATACTTAGTCAATTTACTTATGCGATCGAGGCTTCTCTCCTTTAACACTTCAATGTCGTGTTCTTTTGTATCTTGACCCAGTTGGACCGCACCAATGTAGTCGACCCTCTCCACAACTTGTTGTTCTTTCTCATAACATCGCTCCATATCTTTGCACGTCAAAAGTTCCATGAGTGTGTCTTCTTGGAGCTCGACTATCCTTCTAGTGAATAGGTGATTCTCCTCTGTAAACTTGTTGTAGGCCTCTTGGAATTTGCTCTTGAGGAACACCACATCCTGTGTTGTGTCTTGATAATATTTCGCCAAGTGGCGCAAATGTTTTAGTTCCTTCAGGGAGGTGGATAGCTCCTCCTCATCTCTTTTAGCTCTATCGAGGGTGGAATATGTGATTTCCATCCCTACTTCTATGAGTTCAGAGGTCTTATCATGCTCTGTGTTGATAAAATGTTCCTCTGTAGTGATGATGATGGAGCGATCTAAAGTGATCCTCCTCTTCTTGGTGGTTCTCTGGATGATAGCCTTACTTTTCTTATCATAATCTATGGCATGTTTGTCAGCTACTTCATCCATGGGTTCGGGGATTTGTTGATCTCCCCATGTGAGTGTATTCCCCATACTCCCGATGGTGTATAATTGTTCAAGACTAGGTTCTTGAACTCCATCCTTTTGTTCTGAAGGCTTGGGCTCTGTCTGTCACTCATCGGGGGTTTGAGTACCAATTGAAATAGAGGCGTCAGGGGTAGGCTCAGTAGTTACTTGGTCATTGGTCATTGAGATGTCGATTTTCTATTTTGGAGCCCCTTCCTTTGGTTCGTTCGACCCTAGATCATCCTTCAAACTATCCAATTGGGTTTCTGGCGCATTAGACAACTCAGTGTCTAGGACACTCTCAACTTCTTTCTCTTTCCGTGGAACCTCTTGAATTTGAACATCGAGAGTTGGCGAAGATTTCATTTCTTTCTCCCTTTCCTCTTCGATATGTATGAGGGTCACAAGGGATACCACCAAGCTCTCATCATCATCATATATTTTTATCAGCGCGCTTAAGGGGTTTGACGCACTAGTCCTCCCTAATGTTCCAACTATATTTAGCTGAGCCAAGACACTTGTCAGTGATCTAGTTGGTGGCGTTGTGAATTCAAGGTCATCTAACCCAATGAGTTCATCAATATCTATGAATTCAGGGCCGCTTGGGCCCGTCTGGCTTTCTTTCAGGTCGTTGGCAGGGAGCCTTGTCATATTTAGGATGTTTGGGTCATCTTGAAACTGATCAATTATCCATTGTGCATGTTCTAACATGATTAATCCCCTCTTCCATGCATCATGAGCCTCGGGGAGACCTCTGCTTTGCACCGGGGCTACCTGGGGAATCTTTGTTGTTCGACCACTATCATTTCTTCTCTAGCCCTGAGGGCCCCTTGAGATGATTGTTCTAGGATTGTTTCTTGTTCATATAGGCTCATGGCTTTGAACCTGGTCATCTTAGGTTTGACCATCCTTGCAATGACTTCATCCCAATCCCGGGCATTTTTCGTGAAGACCTCATCGTCAAAATTTTCATGGGTGTATGGCCAGCAGGACGACACTTGAGACGCATGTTTCAAGACTAGACCAGTTGGTTGGAGACATGTAAAGGTAAAATATGTGGTGATCCAGTGGCACTGAAAAACCTGATGCAGGTATCATGCTCATCCAGACACCAGTGGACAACTTTTGATATCATATTTTTGGCCGCAACTGATAGTCTTGGACATTCTTTCTTGAAAAGAATAAAATGAATGTGTGCAATGAATTCATCACAGATGAGTGAGTAGGATTTTTGTACATGTTCTCCCTTAAGACGTTGAAACATAAATGGACTGGGAACTACGCGACATGCCAGCTTAGGTTCATACCGACGAATACGTTTTGGGCACACATGACATCCAACAAGTGCAATGCCATGTAGAAGGATGGAGTTTCCCCTTCTTTCAACGTATGATCTTGTTGTATGCAGATGCTCAGCGATTTGGAAATGATGGCTCCCCAATTGAAGCCACTTCCAGAAATAGCTATTGTGTATGTTAGAGGCATCCATGCATCCAAAATCCTGGAGTAGTCTTTCTGCCCATACAACCGACAGATGAGTGCCATTAGGAAGATGTATGGTTCTCTTAGGCTAGTAGTTTAGTACCAGTCGGAGGTCCAGTTGGTGAACTGCTTATCTTCTCGCCACCATGAGGCCATTACCCATTTGGTGTCATGGTGCTCATAGAATTTCACAATGAAATTAGTATTCAGTCGCTCCTCAGGGTATCTAATCTTATAGTACTTATGGACCTCCATCGGAAGGAAAACTCCGACACACTCGCCATTGTCATCATTGATTAGGCACTTCTGCGTGTCTGTGTGGTCAATGTGCCATTGCAAAAGCTCTATACAGGGAAAAATTAGGGTTCTACTTTCTACCATATGCAAGTACGAACGTCAGATATTTGGGAATACTTGGTCATCGAGTGCTCTCACATCTGGGTCACTGTGTGGGGTGTATTAAGGGAATTCCTCTCGGTTGATCTTCCTTAAGGGTTCTCCCCAATGTGGGAGTGTCACCTTGGTCCCTGTACTATCCTCCATGTCTCCAAAGGTCAGAGGTTGAATGAAATCCTTCTTTGTGTATGTTTTAATGACCTATTCTAGTCTTGGAGAAAATTATAACTATTTTGTTGCGCTTGGAGAAGAGCCATCTCCTACCTCTGGTTCTTTCAGATTGGGCGTCCTTGGCGATTGCCTAGTGGTTGGATTTATTGGAGGCATTGTTCCTGTAATCAAAATCAATCCTTTAGGGCCTGTGTAAAGAGAAACAATGGATAAAAATGTATATATAAAGTGAAAACACCAAAAATCTAGACTGGTACATACCTGTAACGCTTGCTAAACCTAGTTTTTTTATACTCAGGGGATCTCAAAATCTTTTGAATTGCTCGTCTTTCTCCTCTGTATGCTCTGAAACTTCTTTGCGCACAAAATTTTTCATTGACAATGGCTTAAGAGAATTTAAATGGGGTAGAACCTACCACGTCGTATCAACCATTTAATTTGGGTGATGAGTGGAATTCAAAAAAATCTGCCACCAAATCTTTGAAAATTAAATTCATCGTGGGTTAACGGCAGAGGCACGGAGGGTGATGTGTTCTATCATTGATTTCAAATGGTTGTTTTGATTCACACACAAAGTAGAAACTAATGAAATATTTGGAATTAATTAACCTCTTAAGAGCTCATAATCTAATCGTATCTAGCGCTAAAACATCCAATCGTATCACTTTCTCAATGGGTGGATTGGGGATCCTACGGTTCTGACATGGAAAAATTTACTTGAGGTGTGACTTGGACATAGGGCACCAAGAATGACTCGAGGTTGATCTGGGCCGTATGGTTTCTCAATCAGGTAAATACATGTGGCGTTACAAACTAGTGACTTGTTCACGCATATTAGTCGGATTCAGGGCTTTCTTCAAGTTTTTCATTCTAAAATAAACCTGGATTCGTCGATGACAAAAAGGTATTGGGAATCAGAGATCGGGGATAAACCTATCGTGTATTTTCTTTGGGTTCGTGTCTTCAAAAATTTGTCGATGCCGAAATGCTCTAGGAATCGGTGATTGGGAAAAACTCTTTAGGATGGTCGAGATGTTCATCACAATTCAGTTTTCCCCTCATTTCGAAAAGCACGTCAGCTATCGGCTATCGTCTATATCGTTTCCTCCTTCCTTCACGTTTACACCCTTTGCCTTTCACCAATGCTGAAGGGAATCAACTATCGTCGAGGTCTTGTGTGATACTTGTCTTGAAAAAAATATTCCCTTTTTCCGACACTAACGAAGATCGATGCTCAAGGATTGAGGCTTTCTGAGTGTTTTCCTTTTACCTCTTAATTCCTTCTAATGTTGAGTCTCAAGTGCATCGGGTGAAGTGTTTTGGTTGTTCATTTCTTACTTAAGTGTTTGGCCTTTTTAATTCATGGATTTTCATAAGGTTAAATAGAACTGAATATCTAATGAGTGTTAAGAGAACAAGCAAAGTCAAACCATTTCAAAAGAAAATCGAATTCAGACAGTACAAAAAATCAAGTGGTACCCAAAACGTGCAAAATTGACATAGGCTTTTTAGGGTGTGTTAAGGGCTCAACATATGCCTCTCAGATATTAAGATTGGGTGGCCAATATTGTACCTATCAGGAAAAAGAATGGTGAAATAAGGTTGTGTGTATATTTTACAAATCTGAACAGGTGGTCTCTGAAGGAAAATTATCCATTACCTAATATGGATCATTTTCTGTAGAAAGTAGTTGGTGCTCAAATAATTTCCATGCTGGATGGATACTCTAGATATAATCAAATATCATTTTTTTAAGAAGACAATAAGAAGATTTCCCTCACTGCTCCTTTGGGCACTTTCATGTATGAAAAGAATCCCTTTGGTTTGATGAACGTAGAGGCCACTTTTTAGAGGGCCATGGACATCGCATTTGTGGGAGAAAAAGACAAATTCATGGTCATTTATCTTGATGATATTATTGTTTTCTCAAAATCTAATGAAGAACACTTGTATCAACTCAAACAAACATTTAAAAATTCAGAAGGTATGGCATATTTTTAAACCAAAAGAAATCTCAATTTTCGACGCATGAAGGAAATATCTTAGGTCATATTGTGTCTACAGGAGGAATCAAGATAGATCCTGAAAGGGTAGAGGCTCTTCAGAAGATTGATATCCCACGAAACCAAATGGTTATACCATCCTTCATAGGGAGAATACATTTTTTAAGGAGGTTCATACCAAATTTAGTTGAGATCATCAAGCTCATTACCAATATGATGAAAAAATATGCATAAATTAAATGGACGTCAGAAGCAAAGTCTTCCTTTGAAAGGATTAAAAAAACCCTAATTGAAGCTCTTATCGTCATTGATCCTAATTATTCTAAAGAGTTTCTGATTTTCTCATTTGCATTTGAAGATACCATTAATGATGTTCTGTTGCATAGAAATGACGAAGGTTATGAGCATCCTATTTCTTTCTTCAGTAAGGCTCTTAGATATGTAGAACTAAAGTATGATATTATGGAAAAGTAGGCTTATGTATTGGTTAAGGCATCGAAATCCTTTAGGGTTTATGTTTTTCACTATGAAATAATTGCTTATGTTCCAAATAGTGTTGTGAAAGAAATTATTGTTCAACCAGACAGTGAAGGAAAGAGGGGGAAATGGATAACCAATATTTTGTAATACAATTTTGTCATAAAACCTACCAAGTTGATCAAGGGACATGGTATTGCAAAGTTTCTTGCTGACTCAATTTATAAATTTCTTGGACTGCATCACATTTTTAGTAAATAAAATAAATCAATATTATAAGCTGAAGGAGAGGGTTTACAGGTAATGGACAAATACCTTTCTTCATCTTGGTATAAAAACATTGTTTACTTTTTGCAAAATATTCAAACTCCTCCTGATTTTGACAAGTCTAAGGTTATATATTTGAAACTCAAAACTCTGAAGTATTGCATAGTTAATCAAGAACGATTTTGGAGAGATCTTAATGTATTTCTATTAAAATATGTTGATGGGGAAGAAAGAAATCAGATTCTGATTGATTTGCATAAAGGTTTTTGTGGAGGACACCATCACTGGAAAGATACAACCTTCAATATCCTAAGGGCAGGTTACTACTCGCCTATGTTATTTTTTTATGTGTTTTACTAGGTTAGAGCATGTGAACAGTGCCAGAAGTTTGCAGGAAAGTATCAACTTCTATCTCTTCCCCTAAAAGATATAATTGCAAATGGACCTTTTCAATAGTGGGGCCTGGATTACATTAGAGAAATCCACCCACCCTCTTATGGGAAGCATAAATGAATACTCACAATTACTGATTATTTTACAAAATGGATTGAGGTTGTCCCTACAAGAAATGCAATAGACAAAGTCATCATGATATTTCTAGAAGGAAATATTTTCTCGAGGTTTGGATGTACCAAGACTCCAGTTACAGATAACGCTTAGGAATTCAAGTCTTCTTCCATGGTTGAATTTTGTAGAAAATACAACATTAAGTTGTCACACTCCACCCCATATTACCCTCAGGGTAATGGATTAGCAGAGTCCTCGAACAAAAGTATTGTCAGAATCATGAAGAAATTGTTAACAAAGAATAACATTTCATGGGACTCCAAACTGAAGTTTTCTTTATGGGATGATATGATCAACACTAAGAAATCAATTGGAACCTCTTCTTTTCAACTGGTGTATGGGACGAATTCCATCCTTCCAACTAAACTTGGTTTGCCAGTATTAAAATTTCTGCAAGAAGAATTGGAAGAAGAAAATGACATTCAAAGGAGAATTTTCCATATCATTGAAGTTCAGTAGAAAAGAGAAAATTTGAATGAGGAATTTGAAGCCTATCAAAGAAAGGTCAAGGAAACATTTGATAAAAAGACCTAAAAGAACAATTTTAAAGAAGGAGATCTTGTGTTGAGGTGGGATGCTAGAAGAGAGGAAAAATCAAAGCAATGTAAGTTTGAAAATTTATGGTTTGGTACTTTCAAAATAGCCAAGGTGTTGGATAACAATACTTTCCTCTTGTATAATTTGAATGATATTGAAATCATTGGTGGCCCAGTAAATGGGCGATTTTTGAAACATTCTTTCTATTAACAACCATAATGCTTCAGTTTGTACATAGCTTTCAGTTGATTTGGTGTGTTTACATAGATTAGATAAAGACTCCAAGCCCAATGGAGACACTAGTCTACAATTAGTTATTTCTTTTTATATTTCAGTATGCAAGATTATTCTTAAATAAAGCAATAATCAAAGCAGTTGGAAACCAAAAAGGGGTGGATATTAAAACTTATAAAGTGGAAAAGGAAGACATTTCTTTGCAATGGTTCTTAATTTTTTATCAAAAAACATTACCCCCGGAAGGAGGTAGTGTTAGTCCTTGAACTTGTTCATGAATACCTAATTTCAAAAAACTATGTTTTACCATGCTTTGTTTTCTAAGGTTTCCTATACTTATCTCTTTATTACTTTGTGGTGTGTTTTTTCTTTGTTTGAACCTTTTTTGCATGTCTTATTGTGATCTAGATGGATGTCTATGGCCTCCCACCTATTCCAACGAGTTCATTTTGGTAGTTTTATAGTTTGGCAATTTGGTTTCCTAGTTTTTGGGTCCTTGACTTACGGGTCCGTTTTGAGGCCCTAAACAACGTTTTTAGGGCTCGCTACAGTCAGAAACAACCTTTGATAAATAGAAAAAAAATGTGTATTCCTCGGATAGACATTTCAAATGGGCTATCGTGCACCTAAAATGGAGATTGATGTACTAAGAAGTTGATGAAAAAGTTACGGCCCTGAGAAGTTGATGTACTAACTTACCCAAACGGGGCCCACATGAATTTTAGTGCTTCATCTCCTAGGGTTAGGTTTTCTGATGTCTAGGGTTTTCGAGATTCCTGTTTATTGTAAAAAGGCCTTCAGAGCCTCATTGTAATCATCTTCTGGAGAATGAGCGTAGCCATCACATCTCTTCTTAGAGATAATCCGCCACCATTCCAGCAAGCTTGTTTTCCGCTGCATTTTACAGTTTCAACTTATTTCCTTATTGAATAGAAAATTGATTTTACTTTATCTCTTTTATTCTGTGATAATCATCTTTTAATAATCTGTATTCATTTCTTTCTTCTCATAAAATCCAGATCAGTGGTATTAGAGAGGTCTTCTCCTTTTCTTCTTAATGCATTTCCCAAGGAGTTCAGGGTATAAAGAATTGGGTCTCGATCTTGTTTCTCTTGAGGATGGAAGCTCTCGCATGCCCAAACGGCCTCTCATGGAAGGAGAAAAGAAATATGATGGGACAGGAGATCCTTGAGGAAGCCCTCATGTAATAGAGGAACAAGATGATGGATATTTTTGTGAAAATCCTTCGGAGGTTACCAATAAGCGATGCATCTTCCTCGAGCAGAGGTGTCGCCCCCTTCAGGGTACAAATCAACTTCAATATTCCTATATTTGAAGGTCAGATAAACGCATATTTTTGTAGACAAGTGGTTGAATATACTAGAAGGGTATTTTTTTGTCCTAACTTTTCAAATAGAGAAAAAATTACTTTTTCACTCCTCAAAGTCGTTCCCCATGTCAAAGATTGGTGGGAAAATTTCTGTGAGCAAAAGGAAACAGAGGAAGCCTCATTATTTATAGTCGTGGCCACTTGGGAATCCTTTAGGGATGCTATTAAGGAAAAATACTACCCTGTCGGAAGTTATGATGACTTGTATACCAAATGGACAACACTGCGGCAAGAAAGAGACCAAGCAGTGCTAGATTTCACAAATATCTTCCATACCCTGAGTACCAAGCTGGGTATCAAAGATTCAAAGTGACATCCAGTGCTCAAGTATCAAGGTGCTTTACATAGATACATCCATATTGAAATGAAATTTATGGACATCTCATCCTTGGGCATGGCTTATCGATATGCTATCAAAATCGAGCATAAGCTCAAACAAAAGATGTGACAATTTGGGCCTGGGAACCCCTCGCAGCAAAAACCAAGAAAGGGTGGCCCCAACCTATAAATAAAAGGACAAAGAAAATATGGACAATATCAGGAGAACTAGTCCAATCCACAAGCAAAGAAGGACACTAGAAAGACAAATAAGGATACCAGGAAGTGGTGTGACTTCCATAAGAGCCCTTGGCATAACATTGTTGATTTCCGCTCAAAGCAGTTGTTGGTGGCCAAAGTGAAAGCCTCTGAATCAGATGCGGGTTTTGAATCTGAGTCAAAACCAGAAAGAGGAAGACAGGTCATTGATGTGGAACCCATAACCACCGTTTCTACCACCAAGCTCCAGCCTGGTGAACCAGATGAGCCAGAAGAAGGGGAGCACCTTTTCCATTTGTAGATGTGGGTAAAAGACACCCTACTGCACTTCATCATTGATAGTTGTAGCGAAAAGAACCTCATCTCAATAGAGGTCGTCAAGCGGCTAGCCCTGCCGACAACATTGCACCTGCATCCCTACACCATTGGATGGCTCCGCCAAGGAAGTGATCTCCATGTCAGCTAATAGTGTTGACTTTCGTACGACATCAAGCCCTTCAAAGACAAGGTATCGTGTGATGTTGCTCCTCTTGAAGTTTGTAATTTTCTTTTAGGACAACCTTATTTATGGAAACGTCATGTTGTATATGAGTCTAGGCATCATTGTGTTATTATTACTTTGAACAGAAAATTGTACAAGATACCCGAGGTAATGCCTCCTAGTGATATTTCCTTGATCTCTTCCAAGCAATGCAAGAAGGTCATCTCTCAGACCGGAAATTTTTTCTTCTTCATGATTCTCTCTCAGAGTAGTGTATCTAGATGACATCCTCATCAACAACAAGAATTGGGCGGAACACTTGGAGCATATTTAGTATGTTTTTCACACCCTGCAGTAGCACAAACTATATTCAAACTTGGAAAAATGCTCCTTCGGCATGGACAGGGTCCATTACTTAGGATACATTGTTGATCAACATGGTGTGCATGTGGATCCAGCCAAGATCCAGGTCATCTGTGACTAGCCAGTCCAAACCACACTCACTGAGCTTCAGAGTTTCTTGAGCCTTGCTAATTTCTATCACAGGTTCATGTTGGGATTATCTCATATCGCATGGGCCCTTAGCCAAGTAACTAGGGGTGGTGGCAAGGAAAAATTTGTGTGGGGAAAGTACAAACAACAAGCCTTTGATGAATTGAAGAAACGGTTGTGCTCATCCCCAATACTTTCATTACCGGACTTGCAACATCCCTTTGAGATAGAGACAGATGCTTCAAACTATGTTGTGGGCATCGTTCTCACTCAACACGGACACCCTGTGGCATATCATAGTGAGACACTATCAGATGTTGTTCATAAGTACCCTACTTTTGAAAAAGAAATGTTCTCCATTGTGAAAGCCTACCACCAGTGGAGACATTACATGTTGGGGAAGGAGACATTCATCCACAATGATCACAAGCCACTATAGTTCATGCATACCCAAGGCAAATTGAAGAATGACCGCCATCAGAAGTGGTCCACATACTTACAGTAGTTCCACCTCAACATCAAGTATAAAACAGGAAGTACCAATCGAGTTGTTGATTTCCTCAGCCGACCTCCAGTCACGGTACTCACCACGATGCTAGAATCTTGCGGCCATGAGACCTATGGATGGACCCACCTCTATGAGACAGAACCTCACTTCTCCACCACTTACCAAATGTTCAGAGAAAATGCGATGGTCACTAATTTCCATCTTCGGGATGGGTTGTTGTGTCATTTGGTCCATCTTTGCATTCCATAAAGAGAGCATGCGAAGCTGATTTGGGAAGCTCACTACAGTCGGGTGGAAGGACACTTTGGAATCGAAAATACACTGGCAGTGTTGCAAAAGCATTTCTACTGGCTGAAACTTTGACAGGATGTCGACAAGTATATCAGGTCATGCACCGCCTGTGCTATTTCCAAACTGACCACTAATAAACAGGGCTTGCACACCCATCTTCCTACTCCTAACAAGCCATGGGAATCCATCTCAATGGAGTACATGTTAGTTCTCCCATCCACCAAGAGGGGAAATGACTGTGGTTTTGTGGTTGTTGATCTCTTTTCCAAGATGGTGATTTCGGCCTCATGTATGAAGAAAATTATTACAGAGGCCACTGTGAAGATGTTCTTTGAATGTGTCTGGGTACACTTTGGGATCCCCAAAATGATTGTATCATATTGGGACAGTCGGTTCCTCAACACATTCTAGTGAAACCTCTGGTCACTACTAGTTACCAAGATCACCAAATTTACTGCCTTCCATCCCCATACAGATGGAGAAACTAAGGTCATAAATCAGACGATCGTACATATCTTTTGCATGTACAATTCCAAGAACCCTCACACATGGGATGATAGTCTTCCATATGTCCAACATAGCTACAACCAATCCCTGCATAGCTCAACTGGCCACAACCCCTTTCAAGTGGGTTTGGGATTCCAACCATTGGGCCCCATGGATGTTACACTACCTCTGGTAATCACCTCGGCCGACTCGTCTCCTGCTCCACCAGAAGATGAAAAAGCCACCTGGTTCATTGATCAGATCCATCACATCTACCAATAGGTTCAGGATATTTTATAGAAGTCTAATGCCAAGTACAAGCAGCACCATGATCAACACCTTATGCCACATAAGTTTTAGGTGGGTGACAAAGTTTGGTTGCACTTGTAGAAAGAACGCCTTACAGGGCCCCATAGGAAGCTTCTCCCACTCTGGTATGGGTCATACTCCATCACCAAGGCTATGGGTGACTATTATTTTTTGCTCATCATTCCCCCTTTCCTTGGTCTACACCCAGTCTTCAACGTGGCTCTCCTTCGGCCATATTTCCCACCATTATTGGAAACCTCGAAGATAACAGAGAAGTTGACACCAACAGATATCAAACCTAATTGCATGCAACAAGAATCCAGTGATCAGATTGTGGGCACACAGATCAAGGGAACTTGACAACAAAGGATCCATCTTTATTGAGTTGTCAAATCAGGGTAGCTCCTGCACCAAGGAAAGTGTCTCACCCGGGGCCAAATTCAGCAGAAATTTCCTCATCTGATGGGGGAACTCAATGCAATGGAGACCATTGCTTCCTAAGGGGGGAGGATTGATCTATATGGATTTCATTGGCCTCCCACCTATTCTGACGGGTTCATTTTGGCAGTTTTCTAGTTTGGCAGTTATGTTTTCCTAGTTTTCGGGTCCCTGACTTGCGGGGCCATTTTGAGGCCCTAAACAACATTTTTAGAGCTCACCACAGTCGGAAACAACCTTTGACAAATAGAAACAAAATGTGTAATCCTCGGATATACCTTTCCAATGGGATATCATGCACCTAAAATGAAGATCATATGCAAAAGTTACGAGACCAAATGGTGCCCACATGACTTTTGGTGCTTCATCTCCTAGGGTTAGGTTTTTGGATTTCTAGGGTTTTCGACATTCATGTTTATTGTAAAAATTTCTTCAGAGCCTCATTGTAACCATCTTTTGGTGAATGAGCACAACCGTCACATATCTTCTTAGAGATAAGCCGCCACCATTCTAGCAAGCTTGTTTTCCGTTGCATTTAATAGTTTCATGTTATTTCCTTATTGAATAGAAAACCAATTTTATTGTATCTTTGTTATTCTGTGTTAAGCATCTTTTAAAAATCTGTATTCATTTTTTTCTACTCATAAAATTCAGATCATGTTGGTAAGATATAATTGAATTTTAGACAATTTGAGGGTATTCTATCATATTTGGAGGCAAAATTTAAATTTCATCCAAAGTTTACAAAAGATACAAAGTCTCTACAAGAATGTCACCATTCTTCTAGAACCTGTTTTCATCATTTATTTAAACATGTTTTGTCTCGAAAATAATGTTAAAAGTCAGATATCATTGATAATATCGTGTAGAGAAACACGCATTAGTGACAACTTTCGTTTAAATGATGATTTGATGCAAGGGATCATTTTAATAAACACAAGTGTACACATGTTATTACATCCACCAAAAATAGGGTTTGGTAACGATCTAGAGCATATAAAGATATAGTTTTGAATGTTTTATGACCCAAACATCATTTTTCAACCAAGGAAACCTCTCTATACCACTTACTTGTGTAGGAAAGTCCTAAAATCCATCAAATTGGAACCCTAGCATCTGCAAGTCGACATAGATCAAATTCAGAGTAATGGCACCTAAGAAAAGTGATCTAGTTAATCATTTGGAATTGATAAGGGGAGAATTATTGGAAGCATATCTTGAGATTGTGAAAAAATTCATCAATGCAGGATGGCTTGAATTATGCTATACTTTCCAAGGATACCACAAGGGGGTTTCAATAATGTTTGCATAGAACTTCGATGGTTTCAAAATTCATGTATGGAATGTATTGATTTATGTAACAGATCATTCAATCGAGGAAGCATGTCACTTACCAGTAGTGGGTGAGAGATGGTGGAAAAAGAATCAACTTCCTACTAGTTCTTGCATCTATTTTTTAGTCCTAGAACATCATGATACAGACTAGAGTTAAGGGATACCGAGAAAATGGTTAAAGGAATAATGGAAAAGTGTTTTGGAAATAGTCAGGAAGTATATAACCTATGAGGGTAGTTATTCATATGTTCATTGGTACCATATCATATTTTTTATGCATTTAAATCAAGATGTAGAGATGAGTTTACCCTTTTATTTGTTAAAAAGTTTGACTAAAATGTCTAAAAGGGTACATAATTATCCTGCAACTGCTCGTAGAAGATTATTTCATCAAGGTATGATAAATATATTGGTTTTTTATGCATTAAGAGAGGTTAAAGTTACATGGAAGGAGTTGTTAATATCTTTAGGGATTGATGATCAATATGAAAAACAAAACAAACCTGAGGCTTCAACAAAGAAAGGAAACACTTCAAAAGGTTCTGCAAAAATGAAGGAAACTCCATTGTAGCTAGAAGAACCAGATCAAGTAAAAGGAAGTTGTAATTTCAGCAGGAAGAAGAAATCAAGATGGAGCCTCAATCCTCTGCATCTAAACATAAAATTATAGGTTTTGACATGGTATATACGAGGAGGAGGGCCAAACAAAGTATTGAATTGAAAGAAATAAAATATGAATAAGAAATCAATGGCACACCTGTTGAAGGATCTCTACAAGTGAAGCAGAGTAAAAGAGGTAAAGGAAATAAACCAATAAATTATCCTAGCAGGCCCAAGGTCAGACCAAAAAAAATGTTAAGGCTGAATTCAAAGGCTATGTTTAAACAATCTCTCAATAAAAATAACTTAATCATAGTAGATGAGGATGTAACTGAGGAGGTTCTCAAGAAGACTGCAAAAGGGAAAAAATAATTTCCACAAACTGACATAAAATCTTCTCATTCAAAGGAAGACCCTATATATATTACAGAAATGTATGAACCACCAAAATTTGATATAAAAGAAATACAGATTTCATCTAAATATGTATAAAATAAGACATTTGAAAGGTCATGTTCAAAGGAAATTATTAAAGTATTACCCTCTCATGAACACAAATATGAAATGAGGCTTGGGAAGCCCAAACTCTCCATTGATCTCAATAGATATACATCTGAGGAAGATTATGGTGGACACTAATAAGGAACATGGGATGCATCAACAAAGCGAAAGATTACAAATTTGCAGGAAGTAATCAAGAGACTAAACCAAGAAAATCAAGCCCTGGAGTTATGGAATACCAAATTTCAAAACAAGGTCCAAAAACTAAAATCAAATAACAAAGAGTGACATGAATTGTCCGAAAAGGTCAGGAAGATGAATACCAAGCTATATTGGAACAATTTAGTCCTCAAAACTAAACTGAAGGGTCACTCCTTTGTTCCATAGTGAAATTCTCCAAGCCATTTGAACATACAATTTTGATTTTTGTCAACATGGATGACAATTGTTGATGTACATACATTCAATGAACTGGAAATTTTGTTTCAGTATCTAGAACATTCAGGTTGCCTAAACAACACAATTTTTTATCTAAGTATTCCAAAATGTATTGACTACTACACTAGAGTAATATATGAATTTGTTTATAAGGGAAACACATAGATTGGTTCCATTACAGCTGGAGAAAGAATACAAAAAATGAAACTTGTGCAATACGAAAATAAGTTTTGTTGGTGGACTTTCGGAGCATTCTTTAGTGGATTGAAGTATTTCGAGAAACAAAGGTCCTTTCACAACTATATTTTTTATCATAACCCTATGCATACTCGAGGGATATCTCTTAGCAAATCCACCTTCCAAACAGTTGCAACAACCCTACTTTACATGATCAAAATATTTTAAAGATAAAGATTTAGTCTAAGAATTGAGTATTTTCCTTAAAAGACTAGATGTTTGGATTGTAATGCAATGAATAAAATATAATATGGTTCCAGTGTGTTATGGAAGAATAAAGAATAAATCAAGATCTTATCTAGATTATAGGATCTATTATAACCAACTCTGGGCATAAAAAAGAGATTTGCTGACATATTTAAGGGTTCGAGTGGTGGAGAACAAAATACTATGTCTTTGATTGTAATGCATGGGACCTATTACATTTTGCACTTAATGGAAAAGGATATCTGAGGGTTAGACTATATTTTCTTTTCTTTTATTCTTTCTTGTCTTGATTAAAAGCATGTGTATCTTTGAAAATCATTTGATATATCTTGTTTACGTTTGAAAGCCAGTAAAGATTTTGTTGATTGCTTTCTCATTACAGGATTTGTATTTAATTACTTCATTCTTGCTTCTGAATAATATTTAGGATCAAGAATGTTAAGAACCAAATATCAAAATAGCATAAAAAGCCTCAGAATAAGTACTCAATGCCTTGAAAAAGAAAGAATTTTATATAATAAGCCTCTTCAAGGGGGAAACCTCCTTATACACCACATAAATTTCTAAATGTAATATGATTCCAAATGAAAAGGTATCCTTGGTATATATAGGATACCAAGAGGTACAATTACAACTAATGGAACAAGCCGACATAAATCAAATAAAATTACTAATGTAATATGCCCCAATTAAGGGGTAATGTGCCACTATTTAGGGCCTAGCATGCCCCTCCCCTTTACACAAGTGTTTTCCGCAATGCTTGAGTAATTATGTATGCTTCTGTATAAAAGACTCATCTTCCCAAGTGGAATCTTTAGCAGGTAGTTTTATCCACTTAATGAAACACTCTGAAATGGATCTATTCCTTAGCTAGAGAATTCTTGTGTCACTGATAGATTCAATATCCAAGATTATTTTTCCTTCCTTGTCAATTTATAGAAATATAGTTTGAACTAGGATCTTGTCACCTATAACCTTCTTTAATCATGAAACATGGAAAACTAGGTGTACTAGTGAAGATGCAGGAAACTCCAATTTGTATTCCATAGTACCAATCTTTTGCAACACCTTATAAGGGCCATAATACTTTGGTGATAATTTATTATCCTTCTTAGCTTTCTTGAGGGACATATGTTTGTATGGTTGTAGTCTTAAAAATAAACAATCCCCTACTTCAAAACTTCTTTCACTATGATGTTGATCTACTTGTTGTTTCATGTGATTTTGTGCCATGGTTAGGTTGTCCTTTAAGAGTTGGAGAATTGGTTGTTGATGCTTGATGTTATCTTGAACTGCTTGAACCTTAGATTTTTATTTTATAGAAGAAGTGATGGAAGGAGGGTGGTATCCATAGAGTGCCATAAATCGTGTCATTTTTGTTGCAGTATGAAAGGAAGTGTTATACTACCATTCTTCCAAGGGTAACCATTTGAACCATTTTGTTTGTTTATTAGATACAAAGAGACGAAGGTAGCCTTCCAGACATTTGTTCACTATCTCAGTTTCTCCATCATATTGAGGATGATAGGATGAGTTATGAGCCAATTGAGTACCCAAACAAGAAAATAATTATGTCCAAAAATGTCTAGTGAAGATGAGATCTCTATCACTTACAATAATCTTTGGGCTTCCATGTATCTTTTGAACTGTCTCCATGAATGTGATGGAAACTGTACTGCATTTTAAAGGATGAGAGAGTGGAGAAAATTGTGTGTACTTGGTCAATCTATCAACAATTACCATGATGAAACTCTTTCCTTCAGAATTTGGTAACCCTTTGATGAAATCCATGGAAACCTCCTCCCAACGCTAACTTGGGATGGCTAATGTTTGTAAAAGACCTGAGGTCTTAATTGTTTCCACATTATTTTATTGCCAAACCAAACATTCTACCACAAACCTTGGAACATCAATTTTAAGGCCATCCCAAAACAATTCCTTCTTGATCCTATGGTAGGTTTTCAAAAATCCCGAGTGCCCTCCTATTGGAGAGGTGTGCAATTCTAATAGTACCTTTTGTTTAAGTTACGCGTTCTTACATAAATATAAGCAATATTTGTACCATAGTGAATCATTTTTTTGTGTAAATGTATCTGATGCAATGGAATGTTGCTGCAACCTTTGAATGAGAGTCCACACGTTTTTTTCATTCTTCCATTCATCCCTCGCTTATATTATCCAATAGGGTTGGATGATCGAGATAGCCCAGAGAAAGGCCTCAACATATTCAACCTTTATTGAGAGTGCATCTGCCACAACATTTTTCTTTTTTTTTTTATAGATGATTTCAAAATCATAACCCATCATCTTGGTCACCCATTTTTATTGTTCTTCCAAAGATAGTCTTTGTTCTAAGAAGTATTTAAGACTATCATGATATGTTTTGACCTTGAAGTGCCTAAATATTAGGTAAGGGCACCATTTCTTCAATGCATGTAGTATTTCCATCATTTCCTTCTCATAAATGGGTGTGTGTAAGTCCTTTCCCTTGAGTGTACGGATTTTAAAATAAAGGGGCCTTCCTTCTTGCATTAGAAAAAAACCAATGCCATTTCCCAAGGCATAACATTCCACAATAAAGGGTTTTTTGAAGTATGGTGTGGTCAAGACATGAGCTTTGCACATCATATCTTTAAGTTGTTAAAAATCTTGAGTTTCCTCTGGAGTCCATGAAAATTCATCCTTCTTAGTGATTGTCATTAAAGGTGTTTCTATTCTTCCATAGTTTCAAAAAAACTTACGGTAGTAACCTATCAAACCCAAAAATCGTCTAATATTCTTCAATGTTTAGGGAATCAACATGTCCATCATGGCCTTAATCTTGTTAGGGTCTAGCTTGACACCTTCATGAGATACAATATGACCCAAATACTCTACCTCCTTCACCCCAAAGAAACATTTGGATGGTTTGGCATATAGTTGTTTCTCTTTTAGTAGTTGCAACACCTTGTCAACATGTCGCACATGATTATCCCAAGACTTACTATAGATTAGTATATCATCAAAAAATACTAACACAAATTTTCGAAGGAAGGGATTGAAAATGGAATTCATCAACCCTTGGAATGTGGAAGGTGCATTCGTAAGGCCAAAAGGCATGACCAAAAATTAATAATGGCCTTCATGAGTTCGGGATGTTGTTTTTGGGATATATGCTTCCTTCATTCTAATCTGATGATACCCAGGACGAAGATCCAACTTTGTGAAATAGATTGCTCCATTTAGTTCATCTAACAATTCAACAATGATGGGAATGGGAAACTTATCTTTAATAATGATCTTGTTGAGCTCTCTATAATATGGACACATACACCATGAGCCCTCTTTATTAAGTACCATTACCATAGGTGCATAATAATAACTTTGGCTAGGTCTAATATTTCCAGCCTCTAACATTTATTCAACCATATGCTCAATTTCACTCTTCTAGGAATAAGGGTATATGTAAGGCCTAATGTTAGGAGGAAGACTCCCAGAAATTAGGTGAATAACATGATCATGATTTCGAGTGGGTGGAAGACCTTTGCGAATATCTTCAAATACTTTGGAATGATTATCAATGATCCCTTGGATATCTAGAGGAATATATGGCTTAGAAGTTTGAACATATAGTGAGAATAGTTGTACAATTACACCCTGATGCCCCTTTTTCAATAATTTTGTCATGTCATTAGAGCTTATCACCTTACTGGCTTTTCCTGTGATACCCCTTAACTCAATTTATTTTCCTTCCAATGAAAATTTCATGAAAATTTCTTGAAAATTAAAATCCATTGTTCCTAATGATTGTAACCATTGGACTCCTAGTACGACATCAACACCACCCGTGGGTATAAAAATAATTGGACTATTCATTACATATTCCCCCATAGTAATATTGATATTATTGAATTTTAATGAGAAATTGATAGTTCCTCCATCTGGAATCATTACTTGAAACTATGGCGTTTGATATATAAAGAAATTGATAGATTTGGCTAATTTATAGTGAATGAAATTATGAGTACTACTAGAATCAATTAGGACTATTACCTTTTTATTTTTGATATATCCTTCGATCTTGAGGGTTTGAGGAGTGTTAATTCCATCCAATGCATTACATGATATCGCAAGAGTCAACTCTTCAGAATAAATATATTCTATGTTTTCATCTTGATATGGCTCTTGTTCTTGTTCTTCTTCCTCTTCACAATCTATGTAGAATAATTTCTTGTCACCACACTTTTGTCCCTTACTGTAACTGCAGTCACAATTAAAGAATAAACCTTTTTCTTTTATTTCCTTCAATTGTTTAGGTGTCAACCTTGTAGGTTGACGTGTTTTAGAAGAAGGACCATTATTCTCTCAATAAGTGTTAGGAGTGGTCCTTATAGTAGCCATAGACATATTTTTACTTTCAACATTTCTCGCCACCTTGAATGAATTCTCCAATTATTTGGGTTCCCAAAGGAGAACCTCATGTTGAATGTTATCCTTTAAAGTTCCTATGAATACATCAATCAGGTGCACATCTGGAATAGTCATTACCTTTATATTCAATCTTTGGAAGTTCTCAATGTGCTCTACAACTGAACCATTTCGCTTGAGATTTATCAATTGGCTAAAGAAGGTATTTCTCCTTGTATCCTCATAGTATGATATCATTTCTTTTGTGAAAATTGTCCAAGTGACGAGTGATTTGCAAGAAAAAAGCCATCGATACCACACAAATTGATTGGGTTCTAAATATAAAGAATCAATTCATACCATTTGTGCATGTGGCACATCATGTAGATCAAATAATTCCTCCATATGAAGTATCCATGTGATTGGATCCTTTCCATAAAACTTCCTCATATCGATGTTAGGAAAGTGGTTGGTCTTCAACCCAAATTTGTATTTTCTCCATTCTTGATTCATCTTCCTTGTGTCCTCATCGTAAATTTCATGGGATACATTTTCACTTTCAGGTGTCCTCTCTATTAGGAATAAATTTTCAATCCTTCCATGATCTCCCTTTTTAAACCATCCATATTAGTATCCCTTATTTCCTCCAACATAGCTTCAATTGAATCCATCATCCCTTGTAGTTCATATTTTGTTATTGTATTCTTTTGTAAATTATTTATTTCCCTGCGCATTTCTTCACCTTCACAAGAGTCCAAGTAGGACTATCTGGAGTATTATTTGGTGTATAAGTTCCCTTTTTTGGTGGCATGTTGGCCAAGTATCACTTTTAAACCTTTATTTCAAGGTGGTTCTGCTAGACGATATTTATTCTATTGTATCTCCAAAATTTCGACCCTTCTGGGTCTGAAAATTTCTTTTTGTAGTTCCCTGATATGTCTTTTCTGTAATTCCATAGGTTTGATCAAAATTGGATGTGCCAAGTGGAATTTATGGCAACTTCCCCACACCTTGTTGATTTGTGTCCCTTCCAGAAGAGCGTACTTGTAAAGCGTGCCAATATCCCAATATCTAATAGTTTATTATGAAACTTGTATAAGAAATACTAAAGAATGTCCACTGTCCAATGCAACCGGTCTCACTTAATTGGGATACTCACTGAAGAAGATATCATTGTTTTACCCGGAAGACTTGTTTGAGACTAGTTAATATGACTAGTCAGATACCCTATCTTTCACAGGGTGTATCTACAAACATTAGATGACCCAGAAGTTGAAATTTTTATCACAACTACCCTGATAATTTCTATGAATATCCTCCAATTTTCAGGTTCCTAAACATTACAGAAACAATTTTATAGTGAAAATTTCACAATGAATGAAGGCAGGATGATTCCAAAACCCTATATTACACATGCTATATATCCAAAAGTATAATTCCTCATGAGCTGAAATTTTAACCCCGCATACTTTGATCCATCTAATAAATATCCTCCAAGGGGTTCCTTATGAAACATCATATAAAAAACATTATAGAGAAAATTCCAAGGTGTCTCATATGTAGCAGTGAAACCCAAAGACCTTGAGCTCTGATACCAAATGTTAAGAACCAAATATCAAAATAGCATAAAAAAACCTCATAATAAGTACTCAACACCTTGCAAAAGAGATAATTTCATATAATAAGCCTATTCTAGGGGGAAAACTCCTTATGCACCACATAAATTTCAAAATACAAGATGATTCCAAATGAAAAGGCCTCCTTAGTATATATATGAGACTAGGAGGTACAATTACAACTAATGGACCCAAGCCGACATAAATAAAATAACATTACTAATGTAATATGACCCAATTAAGGGGTAATGTGCCTCTATGTAGGGATTAACAAATAATTTCCTCTATGATTTAACAAATTGGGAACTTGTAGTTTTCTTTCCTTTCATGTTAAACTTCCTTATCTAGCTCATCCGATTGAATACCATTGACTAAGTAAGTGTGATTGGAACTTTTTTTTGTAATCAGAAATTGAAATTTCCTATTTCATTTACTACTTAGCCCATAAACCAATCCACAATAAAAAATAAACCTACAATCATAAACCATCGCAATAACTGAGGTGCCCTAGATTCCGTTAGCAATCAAGGATAACTTTAGGGACTAACAATTGAAATGGAATAGCATTTTTTTTACATCAAAGTATTCCAACTAGATTTTGGGTAGAATATATCCACTACACAAACTACCTTCTGAACACCATTCTAACCAAATTTGTATGGTATCTAACCTATCTTGAGAAATGGAGTGGAGGAAATATCTATGTTGAACACCTTAGAATGTTTGGATGTATAATGTGGGCGCATATTCCAAATGATAATAGAAAGACACTAGATTAAAAAAACCATGCATGTTTTATGGTGGGCTACTGCAATGAGTTGAAATCCTACATGTTGTTTGATACAATGAAATACAAAGTTATTAGTAAGAGGAATGTATTTAATGATAAGGCTTTAGGTGTTTCTTCATTAAAATCCTCTCTTGGATTATTAATTAATGGCCTATTTGGGATAATGAGAAATTATAGTTCCACTAACTATTATACAACATCAACTAGTATGTTGACTTTCTTATCAATTAGATATTTGAATCGCATGATAGACTTGACTTTTAGTGGACCTTATACAATAAAGTAAACTACAATTGATGACTTGCCTAATCATTCCACTATTGAATTTTCTAGTGTTGATATCCAACTGTAACATCCCGCTCTGGCGCACTGAGGACACTTATTCTTTGAGGACACTTGCTCGCAAGTGATCTGGACCCTTTTTATGTTAGACCTATGATATTTGATGATGATGTGATTGACAGATGATATGATGTGTTGCTATTCATGTAGACGGGTGCTATTGACTCAGTTTATTGAGTGTGCAGGTTTGTGACCTTGAGGAT
>ML794946.1:124243-142297 GCA_009831015.1 Picea engelmannii
GGAGTGGTCCTTATAGTAGCCATAGACATATTTTTACTTTCAACATTTCTCGCCACCTTGAATGAATTCTCCAATTATTTGGGTTCCCAAAGGAGAACCTCATGTTGAATGTTATCCTTTAAAGTTCCTATGAATACATCAATCAGGTGCACATCTGGACTAGTCATTACCTTTATATTCAATCTTTGGAAGTTCTCAATGTGCTCTACAACTGAACCATTTCGCTTGAGATTTATCAATTGGCTAAAGAAGGTATTTCTCCTTGTATCCTCATAGTGTGATATCATTTCTTTTGTGAAAATTGTCCAAGTGGCGAGTGATTTGCAAGAACAAAGCCATCGATACCACACAAATTGATTGGGTTCTAAATATAAAGAATCAATTCATACCATTTGTGCATGTGGCACATCATGTAGATCAAATAATTTCTCCATCTAAAGTATCCATGTGATTGGATCCTTTCCATCAAACTTCCTCATATCGATGTTAGGAAAGTGGTTGGTCTTCAACCCAAATTTGTATTTTCTCCATTCTTGATTCATCTTCCTTGTGTCCTCATCGTGAATTTCATGGGATACATTTTCACTTTCAGGTGTCCTCTCTATTAGGAATAAATTTTCAATCCTTACATGATCTCCCTTTTTAAACCATCCATATTAGTATCCCTTATTTCCTCCAACATAGCTTCAATTGAATCCCTTATTTCTCAAAAGCATAAAACAACCTCATAATAAGTACTCAGCGCCTTGAAAAATAGATAATTTCATATAATAAGACTAAATAAGGGATTCAATAGTATCCCTTATTTCATACTAATATGGAAGCTATGTTGGAGGAAATAAGGGAATCCCTTATTTCTTAAATAGCATAAAACAACCTCATAATAAGTACTCAGCGCCTTGAAAAATAGATAATTTCATATAATAAGCCTATTCTGGGGGGAAAACTCCTTACACACCACATAAATTTCAAAATACAAGATGATTCCAAATGAAAAGGCATCCTTAGTATATATATGAGACTAGGAGGTACAATTACAACTAATGGACCCAAGCCGACATAGATAAAATAACATTACTAATGTAATATGACCCAATTAAGGGGTAATGTGCCTCTATGTAGGGATTAACAAATAATTTCCTCTATGATTTAACAAATTGGGAACTTGTATTTTTCTTTCCTTTCATGTTAAACTTCCTTATCTAGCTCATCTGATTGAATACCATTGACTAAGTGTGTGTGATTGGAACTTTTTTTTGTAATCAGAAATTGAAATTTCCTATTTCATTTACTACTTAGCCCATAAACCAATCCACAATAAAAAATAAACCTACAATCATAAACCATCGCAATAACTGAGGTGCCCTAGATTCCCTTAGCAATCAAGGATAACTTTAGGGACTAACAATTGAAAATGAATAGCATTTTTTTTACATCAAAGTATTCCAACTAGATTTTGGGTAGAATATATCCACTACACAAACTACCTTCTGAACACCATTCTAACCAAATTTGTATGCTATCTAACCTATCTTGAGAAATGGAGTGGAGTAAATATCTATGTTGAACACCTTAGAATGTTTGGATGTATAATGTGGGCGCATATTCCAAATGATAATAGAAAGACACTAGATTAAAAAAACCATGCTTGTTTTATGGTGGGCTACTGCAATGAGTTGAAATACTACATGTTGTTTGATACAATGAAATACAAAGTTATTAGTAAGAGGAATGTATTTAATGATAAGGCTTTAGGTTTTTCTTCATTAAAATCCTCTCTTGGATTATTAATTAATGGCCTATTTGGGATAATGAGAAATTATAGTTCCACTAACTATTATACAACATCAACTAGTATGTTGACTTTATTATCAATTAGATATTTGAATTGCATGATAGACTTGACTTTTAGTGGACCTTATACAATAAAGTAAACTACAATTGATGACTTTCCTAATCATTCTACTATTGAATTTTCTAGTGTTGATATCCAACGCCCCTTTTCATTAAGTCAAAAAATCCAAGAACTCGATCACCTTTATCAAACAATAGACTATTTATTTTTTCTTATTTAACAAAATAGAGATGAGGGTTATCAATATACCCACAATAAAACCCCATAATAGTAAATATTATACACATAAATTTTTTTACTATTGCTATACACATTGCTATTTCTAGGTGTTCCTCATACAAAGGTATCTTTAACACTTATCTCGGCACATACTCATTTCCCATGAGGTTTTATTAATATTCACATTTCAATATAACATAGTATTATTGCAAATATTACTTCCGCAACATCCAAGTATATTTTAGTGTATATAGGGAGGATATGTAGTATATTGAGGAAGATACTAGGGAGGATGATTAATGCAATGTGTCCATACTCATGAAACAAGGCCCATTAGTTAGTAGGTGTGAATTGATTCATTAATTTATAGGAAAATATTAGTTAGGGTTAGGGTTTGGAAGTATTGAGTCCCATACCCATTGAGTAGATCTTGTTTATCCTTTGTCAAATTCCTAATCCATTACAGTTGGTTACTTGCTCATATTCATAATTCAAATTGAACACCTATCCATAATTCTTGAAATACTCACTCCCATCAACATCAACGCTTTTTCATTATGTGAAAGAATCAAGTAGGTTTCATGTACCTTGGTATCCATTCGCCGGTGTCAATGGTTGACCATGGACTAAGTAGAGAAATTCATCATCACTCTCTAATTCAATAGGCTCCCCTATGTTTTATGTCAACTCAATATCACAATAGAGGAGATAATGAAGCATGGTGGTTGTAATGTCCCAGTTTCATTCAAAGACCCCCAAGCCTATATGTCTATCAAATACCTCAAGAAGGAGCCTACCTTAGGTGACTCCTTATAGGTTCTAGGGCCCCTCCCGTTGACTAGTGATTTTATGTTATTTTCCTCCCTAAGGGTGAAAATTTTTCCATACCATCATCTTTAGTTAACATCACCCTTTCTCAGTCATTGAATATATCTTCATATAGGTAGATCATGGTGTTTTGATCTAGCCCCAAGTGCCCATTTATTATATTGTAATGTACTTTTATATTCTTCATGAGCATGGGAATGCTTTCCTTTTTTGCATAAAGAGATCACCTTAAGTATATGTTTAATTTTTTTGAAAGTAGCCTTTGTCACTTCTTTATGGGTAGTCCTTCCTTTTTGGCTAAGATCCCTCTCTCTAAAAAACAATGAATGAAAACACACATGGTAAATAAACAATGATGTAATTCAACTATAGGGGTGCTCCTAACCTCACACATTAGGAGGAAATTGTTATCACCTCAATGCCACTCACAAGAAACATTCTGACAAAAACACACAAAATAACACTGAATTGTGGTTGTTTGACACACTTTTCTAAGCAATTAAGGAAACATTTTAAAATAGGGATTTTATTCACTTGCACAACCTTATTATTCTTACACTCATGAAACATGTGTGGAATATCCTTCGATACCCATGCATGTTTTCTAACATGAGTGAGCTTGACACATTTGATGCATTAAACACTAGTAAGACTAGTTCTTATGGCTCTAAGGTTATGTATAGGGTGAATAGTAATACTCATCTCATCAATATTAAGTATCTTGGACTCACAATGGTCTCTATCAAGCATTGGGAATCTTGTTTTGAGTGAGGACTATTCACATTGGAACTAGTTCTTCATTGAGCTTACATTTTCCTATAAATAAAATCCATGGGGTATCATTTGAATAAGATAGTATTCTAGAGGAATGAGCTTAGAGATTAATGATCTCACTCTCTCATATCTACCATTGATTTCCCTCATGTTTTCTTTTGTTCTTTTCTCTAGGAATGAAGATTTATTCATTCACCATAGTCAGAGAGATATTTCGAGAAGGAAAAAGGACCCATCATGAGGAGAGCATTTGAGCCCACTTTCCTCCAATCATTCTCACTAGGTGATATTACACATTTTCATTCCTTTCAATTGAACCAATATATGAGTATTTCCTTTTCCTTCCATTTCTTGTTTTTGAATGTCATTCCTATATTTTATATTGTTATATAATTGTATGCATGCTTCTTTGATTTTATATGTTGTTTTAATACTCTTTTTCTTGTCCCACAACTAGACATTATCTCTTGTATAGCTTGCAATCTAGATGTATTAAAGGGTTTTTCTCACCAATGCCACAAAATACCCAAAACACTTTCCATTATAGGGTTGGTGAGAATTTATACCTTGTCAAATACTAAGGATAGTTAACCGAAGAAAAATATTTTTTGCACAAATGGACATCATATATTGATAAAATATACAAATTTCCCAAACCTTCCATTGTTGACCTCCTCCAATGCTCAACATTATATTATCACAACTACCACTATAAAAAAAATCTAACTAAGTGGTTCCCTTGTGACCGCACCCCTTCACCATATATCATTGCACACAAGACTATACCTTAATGCCTAGGAGTTTTGATCCCATACCCTATAATGATAACCCAAGGATGAAAATACATAGCACACAATCTCCCTTCTAAAAACAATTGATAAAAGTCTGAAAATGAATATGCATCTCGTTGGATGGGTTTATCACTAGCATCCAAGATGCGATATAATTTGTAACATGCATAGGGAAAATATATGGTATCTCTTACTTCGAAGTCCAAACTATCATTTACCACTTATTTTATAACAAAATATGGAGGTACTTGTAACCATTATGAATATAATATCAATCCTTTAGAGTGGGAAAAGACTAATCATTCACTTTTAGAAGTAAAAATAGGACCTAAAAATTAATTATATTTTTCCACATACTAGGAAAGGAAAATAAAAAAGCAAGCCCATTATGGTTTTCATTTGGCTAACATACCCACATAAACCATTTCTCAACAACCTTACTTTGTTGTCATATAAAAATATTTATGAATACCCATGCTATTGAAAAAACACAATAAGTCTATCAAATTAGGCAAAGAGAAACCTCCCATAGTAATACTCTATGATGCATAATTTAGCTAATCAATTATAAAACATCCTTGTTTTCATGCAAGGAAATCTAGTATTGGTTGGGTTAATATTTATGACACATATATATATCACCATAAGCCATAAACATGACATATAGTTTTATTGTGACAAAATCACATAAGGTTTATTATAAAAAGATAAGTTTTGAGCATGGACATTCTTTTCCTAGGTAAAAGGGATATTGGTCGCTAGGTCACTTGTTGGACACAAGCATCTAGTGACTAGTAACTATTTGTCTTCATGCAACCTATGACCAACAATAGATATTCATATAGTTGGTTCACCATGATATTAGTGGTCCATTTCCCACTACATCCTTTTTTGATGTATACTATATTCTCACATATATTGACTATTTCACCTAGCATGCTTGATTCTACTTTATTAACAAAAATTAATATTAGTTTTCTGAATCACAAGAAAAAATTGAACACTTATATTTTAATAGAACATAGTCCAAGAAACTAGTTGCATAATAGAAAATTTTCACCCAACCATAGGTATCCAGTGTAGATACCACCCCCAAGTTAGGCTATGTGGCCACTAGGGTGAAGGCACCAAGCTGGAGGCTTCTATCTCACTCAACCCAACCCATTTTCTCTCATAATGCCTTAGTGTATTTGTTTCCTACATATCACTTTAGACATATTCTCCAACCATCAAATAACCATGGCACCTTCTTTCACTACCCCACGCAAAACAAGGAAGATCATCCTTTTCTCTTCTCAATAATCCCTCAAGCATATTATTCCCTTTGGATGCTCTTAAGTTTGAGGAAACAAATATTCAATATGTTAAGTAATTTCTAGGAATAACCTACAAAATAACACTTGTCTCTCAAGATTTTAATGAGTAGAAAATACATAGTGAGTGAAGTATTCCTAACTTCCCCAGCCTCTATGCTCTCCTAAAACCATCTATGCTTAATTCAAGGTCTACAATACCTCTTTCATAGTGCTTATTTGGTCAATTTCTATATTTTTTTATTGTTAGCAATGGACAACCCCAACATGAGAAACATAGAGCATGAACATTAAGGAATGATAGAATGAATGAAGTAAATGAAAAATGAGAGAATTGATGGTAATGATGGTTGGAATTCCTTCTGAAATTGGAAATGAAGTACTCGTACACTTCCCCAAATGATCATATGTATCCTACACTTCAATAACTATGTGAGAAGACTTCCCGACCAACCTCTATGTGCATTCAATGTTTCTTTTATAAGTCAATAGAGGTAAATCACATGTTTGAAAAGATATGAGATCTATTCTTAACACTTGGTAATAGAGGATTTAATTTCTCATAGGTCCCCTTTCCTGTTCCCCTCTCATGGAATCATATCCCTTCTTGTGCTTTCTGCAACTATCTTGTACCATTATCTATTATATTCCAACATTGATATTTATATAGCTTGATTTCATCATAGAAATCCTATCACATGGTCCATAGAAGTATATTTACATAATACATGCCTATCCTTTCACTAGTCAACATTGGCCTTGATCTCTATGCTAGGAATCCATATTAACATATTTACATCATTTACTTATGAGATCATCTATTTAAAATCACATGGCTTGAATCATATTTTTGTTTTATTTGCTATCATGTTTGTTACCTTTGGGACTAGGTTGTGGTCTAAGAAGCTACGACCTAGGGGAATCTAATCTATTAAAATCAACTGGGGATCACACCCAACCTGGGCTACATCAACCCTTAACATGGTTGGATTTTTTTGGGTGTCTCCTCTCAACTACCGTGAGTCTAAAACCTTGGTCTCCTTACAAAACAAACCCCTTGCAATCCAATTGTGCTAGTGATATTTGAGACATGGCTTGAATCATATCATTATAACCACACATTTATAATTTACATAGTCAAAACTGGGGTGTTACATTAATGAATTTCTCATCACTAGAAGTGATCACTAATAGATCAACCATATGAGTTATATCCCTATAACTCAATTGGGATGTCCAAATTAGGACCTATTCATTACATCCTTGGTCTTAAGTCCAAGATTCGAAGAAGTATATTTTTGTTTCACAACCTGAGTATGATCCTAACCTTATTTAAAAATTTCACATGCAAGACTGCAAGCTTCCCCCCACTTATTGCAATCAAGTATGAAACTTTTTTCCAAGTTATCAACACCTAAGGTTTATCCTACTTTGTATACATAGATGGTATAAAATCCTCTCTAGTAGATCCATTCCCAACTAGATAGTTCCTTTTTCATTGGGTTATTGTCTTGTTTCATGCAAGATTCACATGAGATTCATTGGAAAGTAGAAAAGTGCATCCTTTGATATATTCAGGGTACTTACCAATTTGACATCAATTATATTGTAGGGGACTCTTCTTCCTTAGTGGTTGTTACATACTTAGATTGGGAAGGGTCCATTAATGATTGGAAATCTACTTATGGATACATTTTCCACTTTGGTTCGAGTCTTGTCATGTTTTATAGCAAGAAATAACATTATGTTTCCCTTTTTTCTACATATGCAGAGTACAAGAGAGTTGATAATTCTAACTAAGAAGTTTTTGGATTTGAAAATTACTTGAATAGTTTAGTATTCCCCATGATCCACCTACTACTGTTTGGTGCAACAATTAGAGTGAGATTCACCTTATCTACAATACAATTGAGTAATTGAACACCAAACATATTGAGATCCATATACACACACAACAACTCATTCATGATCAAGTTCCCAACTAGCAGTTTTGACATTCATAAGATTAGGGTGCAAATATTTTTACTCAGCCCCGAGCTAAAGCCAAGTTTGTTCATTTCCAATCTTTGCAAAGGTGAAGGAAGTTGTGATTATGCAGGGATAACATGTAATCCCTCCTTCCTCCCCCCCAACTCCAAGTCAATATTATGGGGGGATGTTGGTGCATAGTTATTTGTGAATGTACAATAATTGTACAATAATTTATAATAATTAATTGTGCATAATAAATTATATTTGTAAATATCGAAAATACGTTGTGGAAGCATAACAAATAAACACTATAACCATCAAAACAATCATTGGAATTATCAAGATTACATTGCTTGATTTTAGTTTACCTATCTTGACGTTATCATGCATTGGTGGATTCCAAGTTGGAAGCACTTTTGCAAATATTGATGATATATCGCCAACATCACTATATATTCTGATTCTCTTAGCTCGATGATATTAACACAAGAAAAAAATATTTTTCAAATTTTTAATATATCATGAAAGAGAGTCCATTATAAAATGAAAAATCACTAGAATATGGTAAATAAATGTTGTATCTGTAAGAAAAGAATCACAATTATCATAGATGCAAGTTGGAGGTCTTCTTCTTTGGAAAGAGACCATCGAATTTTCAAAGTAACCTATGGGTGGAGAAAGTTTCCTCTTCTTCTCTGACTTAGGAGGATCTAACTTCCAAACTAAACAAAAACAATATTTTCAAAAAAAATACAAAATTAAGGCATTAGTTTATAAAATACCATCTTTAAAGAAGTAACTTCCAAGAAACAATAGAACATAGAAGAAAGCATTAACATTATTTTAGCATATAATGTCCAATTATGTTGCCCTCAAAAGCTTTATTTTAAAGAAAAAAAACATCATTCTCTAAAAGCTCATGTATCTTTCAAACATTATCATCTGCATTTTTCAATCTCTCCATTATTTTTATTCCTAAATCTCTTGCAATCATTATCACATATATTTTTTAGCGTCTTCATTATTCCTATTCCTAAATTCCCCCTTTTCTTGTATTATATTTACTATTGTTTTTATATTTCCCTTCACTCACCCATATTTCATCATTGGATTCATTATGGGAGGGTCAAGAATGCACATATTCAATGACAAGAATGTGTGTGGACAATCTTATTATGGATTTATTTTCAAGCTACTAAAAATGCACATATTCCACATTAATATTAACCTATTTTTTTTTTCCAAAAGATAAAACATTTAAAAAAAAAATAATACATGATAAGAATGTGTTGACATTCTTGTCATGAGAAAGTGCGCACTTGGAATTACAATTTGGAATGATCTAATCACATCAACTTTTCCTTTTGTCAAATCCACAGAATTTGACAAAACAAGAAGTCACAATTTTGAACACATCAAAACACGCGGGCCACAATATATGCTTCCTTTCTATGTACGAATAAAATGGAATCCACTCATAATGGTTTCCATAAGCGATGCTACAATAAGTGATAACATGGTACATGAACATTGATTATGCGACCTTAATTATGGTTCAATTCACACATCATAAAACAACATGGCTCTACATTAGATTAGTTACTATACTCAACACAACCATGGATTTAGTCCTAGAAGTTACTCATAAACATAATCCCATACAAACAATGATAGAATGCTCTCATTATTTACTTTACTTTTTGGTTCATATATTAAGTGAAATACTTTGCTGCATAAACTCATATCATAAATATTTTTGGTAGATATATTTTGTCTTTATTGAAAAGCAATGATTTATTCTCATTATAACAAAAAAAAATAAGAATGTTCTTTAACTGTTGGGAAATGGGCATTTGAAGAATGGATAGGTTGAAAAGTGGCAAATATTAGAGTGTGCAGTTTCTTGGTTAAAAATATATGACATGTTGATATTTGAATTTTGTGGAGATAAACTACGTATGAGATTTATCAAAATCTCATATACAATTTATCTCTAGAAAGTTCAAGCATCATTATGACTAACTATGAAAACCTGCAGTGTCGAAAAATGGAATCCACCCATGGAAATCCATTCGTAACAGTTTCCATGAGCGAATATGCTAAAGACATGTCTACTACTACTATCAATGGTTTATGATAAGATACAATAGCTCTGATAGATCCTACCATTATGTCAAAAATAGAAAAAAAGGTCAAACTCCCAAATATGATAGCTCCTACCATTCTACTAGTTGTACTCAATTCTAGTCCATGAAAATGCAGATATATCATCACCATGGCTTAACATATTTTCAATCCATCTCTTGAAACAAGAGATCTTTGCAATCGATGTCTGTAGGGAAAACACTTCATACAAACTTCAACAAGCAACCATGGCTAGTGATGTGCGATCCCTTACCCAATAATTCTTGTATGGCCTTCTTCTTCTACACACAAACCTGGAAGCCCTGCTTCTTCCTTTCTTTTCCCAATGAAGAATGAGCAGTAAAATGTAGAGGATCAACGAAAATCCTTGTGTTGGTAGATAGAGGCCTTGAGTTGATAAATAGAGACAATTTGGTGCCCCAAGTCTGTAATCCTTATACTAGAAACTCCATCCAACTTCCTCCCATGTTATCCATAACTCAGATAATATTCAAATGCATCACAAAAGATAATAATAGTTCCTACAAAGTGGTGGTGATCAACTTTGCACACTGCTGACTAGTGAATGGTCGTAGGTTGTCATATAGGTGACTAGCGACTTCTCACTCTTTGAGTGCACATTGACTAGCGACCATCCTCAAAAAATCACTAAATAATGAGCAAGAGAGTGTGTCTCAGTTGTAATCTTCTGCTATGTTTCTCTTGACACTAAAGAGTAGAAATTAAGGCTATAACACTCCTTAAGTCACTTGTTAACAAATACTTTTGTAATTTATTTCAGCCATCAGTTCCTCTTTTGATCTCATTCATTAGGGAGCATATGTTATACTTGTGTTTTCCACCATAGGCCTTTCAAGGATGTTATTATATGTTACAAGACTGGAATTACATAATTGAGCAAAAAACCCATAATTACTTCATATGGAAATAATTATTTCATCACAATTTCGTAATTATGAAATAACAATTATTCCATAATTGAGAAAAAAAATCATAATCGAGTAATAATTGAGAAAAAATCTCATAATTGAGCAATAATTTAGAAAAATATCATAATTGAGCATGGAACCTGCGAAAAAAACTCATAATTGAGAAAACAAACTCATAATGGGTTGGGAAACGCTCGTAATTTGAGCATGGAACTTGTGCATGACTTATAATTTTTTAGTTCACATGCCATGAATCCTATCTATGACTTGTAATCACTTAGTTCCCATTCCTTGAAGAGTATCTTCAATATGCTCAAAGTTTCTATAAGAAGTGGCCAAATCTGAGGGATGAGAAACTAGATAAAAAAACATTATCGTCCTTACACTCGTGAAACTAAGCAAGATTATTTAGTCCTAAGATTGCTATCTATTTTTGGGCGGCAGACATCAACACTACTAAGACTATATCCTATGTGATAGTATTCCTTATCCTCTTGTTGCAATACGATGAATGGTTGCACTTCTTCAACAAAGCAAGTGTGTGGCAAAGGAGTAAAGTTCTAGGTTTTGGAGCAAGAAGTACAACAAGAGAAACTCAAGGAATTTTTTTGTTGTTGGAATTCATTTTTCTTAATATAGATATATATTCTTTCCACCCTCCAAAGTCTTTGTAAGTCATGGATGTTGTTTCTTTGGTTTTATTTTGGTGGATCTCAATAGACCTTGAGCTATTAGATCAGATTGTCTTTCATGCAATTCTTATATGTGATTTGATAAGGTTTGAGGAAGTTTTGTTCATTGTTTGATGTAAAGGTGAACAAGTAGAGAAGCTTCATAGGAGCTAGATATCATGGAGTTCAAATGATATGTTGGACAACCTACAGGTTAAGGTGTGTTTTCCCTTTCTTATTTCCTTTGCATGTTAACATTGTATGAATTGAAACTAGGAGAAGTTTATAGTGATATATCCCTTCGTCTATCATTGTCTATAATAAGGTAAATGAGGGTATTGTTTTATCTGTAGACAAATATACCTACAAAATCTACCACAAAAATTTCTACTAGAATGTTGCTTAGTTTACTCTTTAATGTGATGATGTTGGTAGATGGCCCATCAATTGTTACCCTTCATGTTACATGCCTTGTGGGATAATATTACTTTATGATGATGTTTGTATCTTAGCTCACATGAGCTATTGTTCATGCATTTATGGATTGATATGGAAGGACAAGATATGTTTTTTGTGGAAAACACCCTAATAGTTGTATATTATGCTCATATTAACACTTGATCATGATTTTGGAAAAAATTTGATCCAACAATTTGGACCTTGTTTTCCATGGTAATTTTAGAAGAAGATAGAAAGAGGTGATTTATAGATCTCAAACATTGTTATCCCTTGGGTTATTCTGGTAAATTTTTCTCATCAAGGAACTTCATGAAGCCTCCAAATCAATGTTGTGTATACATTGTTTCTACCTTCACCTGGCCACCATATACAAGACTCATATACAATAAATTTTGTAGGGTCATGAGGATGCATCGGTTATGATCAATATTCTCAACATTTGAGCAACTTAAGTGGCATCCTTCCTTCAGGTCTACAAGTAGATCGAAACAAAACTACATCAACCCATGTTTATCCAAAAAAACATTAGTTTTCAAGTGTGTGAAAAGCATATCTAAATTAGTTCAAAGCTTCATTTTATAAGGGATGTTCTTAATAGACCTCAAGAAGATTCTAGGAAGATATAACTCAATTATTTCAACCTTGAAGATAATGCTCCAATACGCTCCATTGAACCATGAATGACACTATATATAGAATAAATGAAGTAGTTATAGTAGGGTGTTACATCAAAAAATAGTAAATGCTATAATCAAGATCTATTAATTGTTATATTTGCACAAGAGGGACAATGTTCTCTACTTATGGAGAGAATGAGCATACCTTTTACTCTTTGGTGTGATAATTAGAGTGAGATTTACCTTGTCTACAATCCAATTGAGTACCAGAAGGAAAAACACATTTAGACCCATATACACATACAACAACTCATTCATGATCAAGTTCCTAACTTGCAATTTTGTCATTCATAAGATTAGGGTGTAAATATTTTTACTAAGGCCCAAACTGAAGCCAAGTTTGTTCATTTCCAATCTTTGCAAAGGTGAATGAAGTTGTCACTATGGAGAGATAACATGTAATTCCTCCTTCCTTCCCTTCTACTCCAAATCAATCTTATGAGGGATGTTTGGTGAATAATTATTTGTGAAAATAAAATAATTTTTTATGCATAATAAATTAGCTTTGTAAATATCAAAAATAAGTTGTGGAAGCGTAAAAGCTAAACACTATAATAATCAAAACAAGAATTATAATTATGCACATTGTTTCACCTTGTTGACCAACATATTATCACATTCATTCATAAAGGGGGTTTTACAATTGTGAAAAATAAAGTCAATATATTGTAGGTATTGGGGGGGAATGCAAGGTATGGGGGGGTACAAAAAAGGGTATCTAGTAAAATTAGGGTTTTCTATTTATTGAAAATATGTATTGGGAGGGGCCAATAAGTAAAGGATTTTGGAAGGTATTTAATACTATCTAGTGAAATTCGGGGTATTCTTTAATATCCCATGAATGCACTTGCTAGGTCACAGGCTCATAGAGTGAAGACCCCATGGAATTATCTAGATTAGGTTGATTCATTCTAGTTCACCTATATTGATCTTATCATGCATTGATGGATCCCAAGTTGGAAGAAGTGTTGCAAATATCGACTATATATCACAAACATTGTGATATATCATGATTCTCTTATATCAACAATATTATCACTAGAAAAAATCGTGGTTTTTTTTTTTTGAACATATTGTGATATATCGACAAAATATCATGGAAAATTGGAAAATGTTGGCCGAGTCAATAGATTTTTGGATTTGTTTTCTCAGTTTGAAAAGGGAAAATAGGGGATTGAGAAAAAAAGGGGTTATTCATTGTTAAATTTCCCCATAAAAGGGCTAGAGGGAGGGGTTGAATTAGATTTCTAAAAGATTGATTTTTTTTTAATATTTATGTATATTTTTTTAAGTTTACCGATATTTTCCAATATTTTCCCCAATGTTGATAATGAGTTTCTTTTTATACCCTCGACGGTATATTCACTAACACGATGTTTGCAACATTGGTTGGAAGTAATCTTAATTTTGAGAATCAAACTATTTTAGGATTAACTTCTTGTTCTTTCTTACTTTTCTATTTCTTGTGATCATGTAACCATGTTAAAATATAAATATAGTATTACAATTTCCATGATAGATTTTTTAATTGAAAAATCCCAAGGGGGACTAGGCAATTTTATCCATATTTGAACTACTGAAATCAATTCAAAATGTGGATTAAAGCTACAAATCCCTTACTGTAGGAGAGAACTACTTTGCCCATGAACCAAGGTCTTGCTTCATGAACAATGAAAGATTACATACATATTATATATTCTAAAATGAAAGACCACTAACATATGGTTAATCAATGATCTATTTCTAAGAAAAACACCTGAATTATCATAAATGCAAGTTAGATTTCTTCTGCTTTGGAAATAAACCATTGAATTTTCAAAGTAACTTATGGGCGAATAAAGTGTCATCTTCTCTGACCTAAGAGGATCTAACTTCCAAAATAAGCAAAAACAATTAAAAAAAAATAAAAATATAAAATTAAGGGATTACTTCATAAAAGACCATCTTTAAAAATGAACCTTCCAAGAAACAATATAACATAAAAGAAAAGATTAGCATTCTTTTAACATAGAATGTTTAATTATGTTTCCCTTAAAACCTTTATTTTAAAGAAAAAACATCATTTTTCTTTAAAATCTCATATCTTTGCAATCATTATCGTTTACGTTTTTCAATCATTCCGTTATTTATATTCCTAAATCTCTTGTAATCATTATCACATACATTTTTTTTTAGCATTTTCATTATTCATATTCCTAAATTCCCTTTTTTTTATATTATATCTACTATTTTATTTTTTCTTTGACATTTCTCTTTACTCACCCATATTTCATCATTAGATTCATTGTGAAGGGTTAATAATGCACATATTCCCTATCAATACTAAAGCATGTTATCTTTTCTGCATTATAATAATAATAAGATGCTTCAAAAAGTAATCTGACAAATATGTGTGAACACACTCTTATTATGGATTCATTTTAAAATACTAAGAATGCACATATTCCACATTAATATTAGCCCCTCCTTTTTTTTATTCCACATTGATATTAGCCATTTATTTTTTTTCCAAAAAATAAGACATTTAAAAAGTTAACACATGACAAGAAGGCATGTGTTGACACTTTTATCATGATGAAAGTACATATTTGGAATTATCTAATCAACAGAATTTGACAAAACAAGAAGTCACAATTTTGAACATCCTTTTACTATGCACTTTCCTTTTAGTGTTAAACTTTCCTGCTTCATATGGAAATATTGAAACTTTCCTGCTTCATATGGAAGTATTGACAAAAGGAATTAAGGCCACATGGTACAAGATTAAGCTCTTCCATTTCACAAGAAGTCATGATTGAGGGTCATCTCTAGATTCTTCCAACGGTATGTCATCTCTTACGTAAACATTGATTAATAAAGATGGAATCCACCCATAATGGTTTCCATAAGCGATGCTACAATGAGTGATAAGATACGACAACCACATAAACATTGATTATGAGTTCTTAATTATGGTTCAATTCACACATCATAAAACAACATGGCTCTACATTAGATTAGTTACTATACTCAACACAATCATAGATTTAGTACTAGAAGTTACTCATAAACATAATCCCATACAAACAATGATAGAATGCTCTCATTATTTACTCTACTTTTTGGTTCATATATTAAGTGAAATTCTTTGGTGTATAAACTCATATCATAAATATTTTGAAATTCTTTCGTGCATAAACTGATATCATAAATATTTTATTTTGGGTAAATATATTTTGTTTTTAATGAAAAATAATGATTTATTCTCATTGTAACAAAAAAAACGATCTTTAATGGTTGGGTGATGGTTATTTGAGGAATGGATAGGTTGAAAAGTGACAAATATTAAAGTGTAAAGTTTGTTGATTTAAAAAATGACAGGATGATGCTTGAACTTTCTAGAGATAAACTATGTATGAGATTTTGATAAATCTCATACATAGTTTATCTCTAGAAAGTTCAAGCATCATTATGACTAACTGTGAAAACCTACAGTCTCAAAAAATGGCATGGTTTCATTTACCTTCAAAAATTGATAGTTGGACAAATTCATTGAAAATAAATGTTCATGTTGTTTGCTTGGTGTTCACACCCTTACTTCCAAATTTATGGCGAGATATCAATTAGAGATCATTAAGAAAATGTTCATGGTGAAGTCAAAGGTTTTGAGTGTTTTTGAAAAATGTTAACATAATGTCAAATTTACTAGTCATGTAGAAGGTTTGCAAATTGATGTAAAGAGTCAGTTCAAAGACATGTCATGCAGTAGTCTTCACATCTAATTTTTCCAAGTCAAGAGATATGTTTGAGTCTATTGATGTAAATAGTCAATGCTAAGAAAAGACAAGCTAAAATCATGAATACTCAAGTCAATATTTGAGTTGGGTTAAATTATGACATTGATGCATCAATTAAGTTTTCCAAGCCAAGGTCATAGGTATCTTGTTTAAATTTGATTTACTCCAACAAGAAACACTTTTTATTCAAGGGATTCAATTGAAGATAATTGAAGAAGATAAGTGGAGAAGAAATAGACAACAAGGACACACAAGAAAGAAGAAGAAGAAGAAGAAGAAGAAGAAGAATGAAGAAGGAAGACTCTTGATGAAGTGAAACAAGAGGTAAAATTTGGCAAGATGAAAAATGAAGAGCACGAGAGAATAAATGAAAGAAGATTATAGAATATAGAAGAGGACTATGAAAGAAAGTGAAAGAAAATGATAGAAGACAAAAGAGGACTATGAAAGGGAATGAAGATGAAAGAAGAACATGCATAGACACTTGGCCAAAAAAAAAAATATGTAGTGTCAATCCAATAAAGATGAAGAAACAAAAAAAGAAAAAGAAGCATGAAGTAGTAGAAGCAAGGTAAAATAAATAGTGAAATAACATTGTGTCAATAATTAAGATGCAAAAGTATATGAAGTGAATCCACATAAAATGAAATCCCTAATAAATTTGGCAATCATCCTTTATAATATTGTTTTGATGATGGAAAATAAAATGGTCATGGTTCTATGCTTATAAAATGGATAGATTAGGATCGAATGAAAATGTATTTAAAATTGTATATACCTGAGACAAATGATGGTGTGATTGATGTAAGTTGTGATAAGCCAAGCATACCCCCATAATCTGATTGTTCATGGTTCATGGTAAATCAAAAACCATTTGTCATGACAAATGAAGGTTCATGGTCAGCCAAAAACCACTTGGTGTAATGAATGGTTCATGGTAAGCCAAAAACCACTTGATAAATATGATGGTTGAGGGTAATCCACAAAAATCCAATATGTGGTTATAGGTAAGCCAAAGAAAACCTAGGATGATGATTGACGATGGGAGTAAATGATACAAGTACAAAAATTTGTGATTAAAGAATCATTAATGAATCATGTATGAGAAAACATTTCCAAGAGAATTGGTATATACAATGGATGGTTACCCATGTATTCCAGTGAATGGTGACTTTTTTATATGGACTTTGCAAACATGGTGATTATAATTTGCAAGTATAATATCCAACTAAAATAAATTAGAAATATTGAAGATGGAGAACAAAAAGACTAAAGATGAATATTGTAGAAGATAGAAGATGAAAAAAAAGAGCATAATCAGAGAAGATTGAAGGAAAATACCATAGAATAAGAATATGGAGATTGGGAAAATTCAAAAGACCAATTGAAGAGATAGAGGATGATGATTGAATATTGAAATCGCAAGTATTTGTTAAGGATTAACTCCTACTTATGGATCATGAATAATGACTATATTTTATTATTTCTTTGTAATAATGTAGGTGTTGGATCATGTTGTCATTGATGCCAATGGTTTGATTGATTGATGTCAAAGGATTGATTGATTGATGATTTATGTAATATAATATGTATTGTCCTAAATGAGAATGCATAGATGAAGATGGATCAATGAGTTGTCATTGATA
>ML794946.1:146955-169755 GCA_009831015.1 Picea engelmannii
TATGTGTCATGCTATACAATTTATTTCTTGGGAAGAGGCCCAAAACAACAAGCTTTAGGAAAGTTTCCATTTGGAAATTAAAATTTTAGTTAGACCTGGTAAATGAAGAAGTTGTGAGTAGACCTAGTGAAGGAAAAAGAAGTTATTATACCCGGTAAAGGCAAAAGCAACAAGAAGACTTAGTGAAGGAAGAAATAAAAATAAGATTGAGTGAAGGTTGGCACAACTGAGAGATTGGTGTGTCTTTCTAAGTTGGTTCTTAGGGGAGGGGATGGTGTATCAATTTGATTTGTATCTATGAAGATATATAAGATATTGGTGTCTCTTTCTAAATCGGTGCTTAATGGTGTGGATTGGTGTGTGGAGTAGATTAGTGTCTCTTGCTAAGTTGGTGCTTAGCAGTGGGGATTGGTGTCTCTAGTAGATTGGTGTCTACACGGATCTGTAAGAGTAGGTTGGTTCCTACCATTATGTGTACCACTTGGGATTGGTGTCTCTAGTAGTTTGGTATCTACGAATATTTGTAGAAATGGGTTGGAGCCTACAAAGTATTACAAAGACAAGTTTCGTGGTTTTCTCTTGAAAGGGTTTCCACATAAATATTGTGTTCCATGATGTGATTGTTTTCTTATGGTTGGTGAATGTTTGAAAAAGTAAAAAAGTGTCTTATACTGATTCATCTCACACACCNCCCCTTCCCCACCTCTTAGTATAAGTGTGTACTCAACAATTGGTATCAGACAGGGTTCCTTTAGAAATAGTCTAACCACTGGAAGGTAGATCTTAAGAGCACACATGAATGACCAAGAACGTTTCTCCACAAACAAGGCTTTGTTGTTTGATGGAACAAACTATTACTTATGGAGCATAAGGATGCAAACCTATTTAATGGCGATTAGTTTTTATATTTATAAATCAGTCATGACTGGTTCTACATCCCCGATAAATCGACCAACAGATGCAGTTGGGAAGAAGCCTAGTGAAAATAATGCAAAAGATATGAATGCCATCTTGTGTGGTCTATTATAATTTTAGTTTATCAAGGTGATGCATTTTGGATCAGTAAAAGATATTTGGGACATGATTCCAAATATCTATGAAGACGATGACAAGGTTAAGAAGGAAAATATACAAACTCATAGAAGGAAGTTCGAGAGTTTGAAAATGAAAGATGAAGAAAATGTTGCAACCTATCTTCTTCATGTGGATGAAATTGTCAACACCATCAGAGGACTTGGTGAAAAGTTTGAAGAATTGATGATTGTACAAAGGTGTTAAGTTCACTCCACTTAAGATTTCATGCCAACGTTTTTGCCATTGAAGAAATGAAGGATATTGAATCATTAACAATGGATGAATTTCATGGGATCCTCGCAACATATGAAATGAAGGCAAAGAAATAAAATTCATCGAAGAAAGAAACATCCTTCTTGGGATCTCAAAAAACACTTATTTTTGTCACTCTCATATCATTAATCTTCCTCCATAACCTATATTTTCTATCTAGATTACATCCTATTCTACCTTTTTACCATGATTATATTGTTTAGCTATAGAATCAGTGCATTGAAGAACACTTAAGGTAAAGTGTTCATTCTTGAGTACATTTCTATTTCTTCCTTATGCAAACTAATTTAATTTTTTATTGCTTTTTTAAGCTGCTATAGAATCATAAATTTTGTAGCAAGCTACTAATTGTTTCTAGAGAGGAATTGTAGTTCCACATGGTTGCACATAATTCAGGTTAAGATCAGGAATTGGAGATGATTCGAAATCAACATAATATGCTTATCCATCTATCATCTCGGCTTAAGAGTCAGCCACTTCAGCAAATGAGATAAGTAAAAGTTTAGGTTAACACATGAAGATTTGATGATAAATTTCTTGTAGCAGATTGTTTTTAAAGACTATGTTTGTGCATCATTTCAGAAGGGATAAAGAAGAATTGGGAAAATCCAAAATATGGGTTGTGAAGAATATGATAAATTCAATGACATGCCAAATCATTTCTCAGAAATAATATGAATAGAAAAATATGGGTGGATCTTCAAAACGGATTCTAATGACAATGTCATGAATTTCCTGTAGGTTATAGTTTGCAAACACAAAATTTCCACATCATTTGAAAGCATATGAAGATGCATATAAAGAACCCAAAACATGGGTTTTGTGATAAATAGGGTCATTTAAGTGATTGATGAGGAATACCCTCGACAATAGTGAAATAAGGGTTGAAGCAAAGATATTTCCAAACGGTCCTCCAACTGTTATTTACAGATTTTCATATTTTCTATATGTCCTCCATCCTTTGACCAACAAATTATATGAATGAATATTGAAGGCAGAGATATTGTTAGTCATAATTTTTAAATATCTTCAACCAATTCAAATAAACCCTTTTCCTTAATCCCAGATTGGATTGGTTGTATATCCACTTATCTAGGATCTTGCCTCATCTTGTTGTAACTCCTTTCATGTTGTATAAATATCATCTATTAGAACATTCATAGACACACGAGAGATGATATCAAATTATTATACTTTCTTATTATTGATTGGATATTAATATAAATATATGGTTATTGTTGATCGCATGAATTGTGTGGCTTAGTTGTATAAGTTCATTCTTGCAGTTTTTCTTTAAACAATGCTTACCGATCCAGGAAGGCCCCTTGACAAGGAGTGTGTTGCTTAATTTTCTTTATGTTGGTATTGTTTTCATTATTCAATTGTGTGGTTTATATTTTATGCTCTTTCACTTTATGCAATTAATTCATTTATGTTTTATTGCACATGATATACTAATATACAGAGAGTAATAATTGAATATGTTATTGTTCTTTCGAATATAGTTATTTAAATAATATGACTAACAATTCAATAGATTGTTAGACTCAAGTAATTAGAATATTTGTTTTGTTTAGATAAGTTATTTTCTGCATATTATTTTGCATACCCTATTTTCTGTAGATTACCCTGTTTTTTGTAGCTGAACAAAACTATGTTTCTGCAGCCAAGGAAGTGAACAATTTTCCTTTTTCACAAGTAGTCATTTAGGGGTATATTTAAACATAACACTTGCATATATTTTTCATTGCACTTCATCAATTTACAATCCTAGGTTGATAATTTAATGTAGCAAAGTTCACCTATTGAAGTGACTGACATTTTTGGCGTCATTTCCAAGGAAGAGAAAAAAGGCATTAGTTTTCATTTTATCATTTAAATTCATATAAGTAGAATGCATGTAGAGACTAACTCATGTCAAATGATAACATAGTAACAACAGGGTCTTATTAGCGTGATTTGTTCAAGACACAGTGTGTTTCATTTTTTTTATATTTCATTCAAAATGTATTTATGGGTGCTATAAGAACCCCCCATACACTAATATATGTGCAAGATAGATATTATCAAGTAGAAAGAAGAATCCAAACACGATAAAAACTTTATTGAGAAAAGGAGGAAATGATACTCTAAGAAATATCTCAAATCCTAGTAGTAGTAGGAAACATCTTTGCATCTCACGAGGAGCAAATCCTGACAGCATTCAGGAACATACCTACACTTTTGGAAGTAATAAAAGACCAAAAATTCCATGAGCAACATCAATATGAAGACCTAGAAGAGATCAAACAACCCTGGGAAACATATGATGGAGAGAAGACATTAGAACCATATATCAAGGAATTTCTACCATGTCTATCAGTAGATCATTTATGAATTCAAGAGACCAATAAAAAAAAAATAGAATATTCTCATGGAATGACAAAGGTGGACATACAAAGAAGTGGTAATGAACAAGTAAACCAACGACATCATGACTACATTGAATCATGGTTCTAGGAAACTATCAGTTCAAAACATTCCTTCACTCTTCAACAATTCTTGACATGATACCAATCAAATTAGTTGGTTTATCATATTCTAGTATATATCAAAGTATATGTTTCAAACCTAAATATGAGTTTATTTGTAATCTTTCTATGCACATGGCTCCATTGGAAGTATTACTATACTTGAAAGAGATTTTGTTTTTCAAGCAAGCAGGATAGGCTAGAAGAATAAATGAATAAACAAAATAGTAAAGACAAAAATAAGTCCAGTTGTGAAAATCGGCTTACTAGCTCAACTGGACATGAGTTTTTATTGAAAACTAGACAACTAGCGGGAAAAAATCTCAATAAGTTATGCATGCTGGTTCAATGTTATATTTTGGTTATTCAAATAAATTTTGTTCTGTGGTTGTACTGGATGGTGTGGGATTCCTTAATGCCTTCCTTCCAGTAGGTCTTGTTCCATCGAATTCAACACTCTATTAGGGATCAAAATCAAGAGATATTTATAATGCCTTGGAACTTGTATGCCTCGATGAAAAGTTTGCTCGTTGATGAAAATGGGGATGCATTAATTCCTCATAACTATCAGATCTTTTAGGTTACTCGATGCCAAAATATTCATCCATGTCTAACATGATGCATGAAGGGTACCTTGACACTCATTGACATCAATGGTGAGTGATCTTGCATTGGTTAATGAACCACATTAATGGTCAGTAAATGATTTATTTTCATTCTTGATGTCAATGCATCCATTCGCATGGTAATTATTGTACTACAGATTCAGGTTTTGATGAAGAATAATATGGTTGAATGGTATCAATAGTTGCATCTATTTTCTATATATTACAAATAAAATGTGAATGTTGTTCTTGTTGCACTAAGTTTCCCTGTAGCATAGTTTATGGTTCCCTCTAGTAGTATTCATGGTTGTTATTTGGCATTGGTTCCAACAATATTTGTTACATCTAACAAATGTGATCAAAAATATATAATTTAGATTGAATTCAACAAATAGACCATTCCATTACATCTATCTCTATAGAAAAATCAATCTCCAACATCATCTTACGGGTATTTGATTTCAATTTGCATTTTCTGATTGCCACCATTCAACATGATCAACATGCAAAATTTCCACAACACTTCAAATTTTAAGTAGTCCTCTCCTTTCATACTCTAGCATGACTCAAATATCATATCTTAAAAGGATTCATGAGGACATGCATCATCCTCCATGTTGGGGAGAGAGAACATTGAGGTATCAATGTCCTTCTATGGTTCCAGATGCATATGTATTTCACTCTATTCATATCTCCTTCAAACAATCCTTAAAATACTTGTTTTGGCCCAAGCATCCAAGATCTAGGTGCTCATGTTCTTCTCATCATCATGACAAGAGAGAGGTAAATTAGAATAAGAGAATTTCAAGCATTTTAGTATTTGATTTTTCCCTTAGTATTAGAGTTTCTTTCAAAAAAAGGTTACAAAGGATAGTTGCACAAGATAATATCTTAGTTTTCCTTATGAAGATATTTTTAGATCAATTATGCATTTGGTAGACTTTTTGTACCTGCCGGAAGTATTGTTACAACCATATTTCCTATAACAGACTATTTCCAGGGATGATCTTTGCACAACATTTGCATATAGAAGAGGTTGAATTAGAAAATTTTGAGATATGGGTTTTGAGGATAATATCATAAATTGAGTAAAGTGCAAGCAAACTTTTCAAAAAATGCATGATAAGGGACGTAGAGGCATGTTTTAAGACCAATTTAATAAAATTTCCAAAATTTTTGTAAACAATTACAACCATATTCATGTAGCATATTTGTAGTTTTGTATGGTTGCACACATCCAAATACTATAACGTGGCTTGGAGATAGTTTAAAATTAACACCAAATTCCCATATACCTATCAATCCAAGTTGAAAGTTCTACAAGTCATCGCAGGAGCTTAGTCAAATTTGTGGTCAACACATAAATAAATGACAGACTCTGCAAGCTAAATCAATGCTAAATCAGCCATGAGCATTTCCTATTCAAAATTTCTTTCTATCACTTCATTTTTCAACCAATAAAGTTTTTGTTAGCCTATAGAAATTCAGTTTTGTAGCATCATGGTTTCTCATAAGAATAAATTTAGTAGCAGTTGTCGGAGTTTTGCTTCTCAGTTTTTGAATTTTATCACTACAACAGGTTAGATCTCTTTATTCCATACATCACAGTTTAGGATTCAAAAGTTTATTTCCTATAAGCACAAGATTAGTATAAGATGTGAATTTCATGCAAATTGTCATAAAATTCAATTATGGAAACTATTTCAGCAACAAATTTAGATCTTCTTCAACATTTGTAGTAGACTCATCAACATTCTTCATCATCACTGCATTTCTTCATTAATATTTCCATAATTTTATAGTAGTAGAATCAACTACATCAACAAAATCCAATTGATATAAGTTCCATTCATTTTTTTCTATAGATAAGTCATTGAAAAGGTAATCACTCTTAAACCATTTTTCACTTGGAATTTTGAAATTGTACGAAGGAATTGAACAAGATTTTCATTCAAGAGTCACTTGTTTTGTTTTTTTATGCTACCTTTCCACCATATTTTCCTTGTCCTACATTAATCCTGTCATTTTATATCCGTAAAAACTTTGGCTAAAATTTTTCATCTACCAAATAGTAAAAACCATTCAAAATCATGATTAATATGCATGTCAAAAAACTTGTTTTCAACATGCATTGTTATTTAAAATATATATGTCAAATTGAAATATCCTAACAAAAAATAAAAGGAGCACCCCCATAACCTCCAATTATTCCTTATACTATGGCATGAACGTTATCACTTGAGACATCATCTATTGAGTCCTCCTCCCATCCAAAATATGCAGACCATCATTTCCATTACCATTGTGACAAGATTGATTTTGAGAACCAATTTTTTTTTTGATGCTACAAAATGGGACCTGTAGTGAGGTATGAGACGAGCGACATGGAACTATTTGAGGCATAATCAAAATACCTTAATCACTTCATAAAAGAAGGGTGGTTTCCATTATTAGATAAATTTCAGGGGTATAATGAACAAGCGATGGTAATTTTCGCAACTCCAAAGAAAAAGTAATAGAGCATTGATAAAATACAAAATTTGAATTTTTGAGTTATGGAAGGATAAGATATTTCGTTGCATGAGGACATGAAACACCTTCCATGTGCGGGATATGTTGGGATCTCAAAAAAAACTTATTTGTATCACTCACATATCATTAATATTTCTCCATAACCTATATTTTATATCTAGATTACATCCTATACTACCTTTTTACCATGATAAAAGTATTTAGCTACAAAATCAGTGCATTGAATAACACTTAAGGTAAATTGTTTTTTAATGAGTACATTTGTATTTATTCCTTATGAAAACTAGTTTAAATTGTTATTTCTTTTATAAATTGCTATCGAATCATAAATTTTGTAGCAAGCCACTAATTGTTTATGGAGCAGAATTGTAGTTCCACATGACTGCACATACTCTAGGTTAAGATCGTGACTTCGAGATGATTCCAAATAAAATTCAAATACTTATCCACCAATCAACTCAGGTCAAGAGTCAACCACTTTAGAAAAGGAGCTAAGTCAAATTTCAATTCAACACATAAGGATTTGATGTTAAATTTCCTGTAGCTGTCTGTTTTTAAAGAAAATATTTGTGCGTCATTCATGAACATGTAAAGATACACTGGGAAAATCCAAAATATGGGTTTTGTGAAGAATATGAACAATTGAATGACTTGTTGGCATCTTTCTCAAAACCTATACGACCACAAAAATGTGAGTGGATCTTCAAGACAAATTCTAATGACAATGTCTAGAATTTTCTCTAGGTGACAATTTACAGACATAGTTTTTCCACATCATTTTCCGGCATATGAAAATGAATCTAGAGAATCTAAAGCATGGGTTTTGTGAGGAATGGGGTCATTTAGGAGGTGTATTATGGGGAAAATACTTGAACACAATGAAATAAGGGGTCAAACAAAGAGATTTCTACATGGTCCTCCAACTGTTATTTAGGGATTTCCAGAATTTCGATATCTCCTCCATCCTTTTACCAACAATTTCTATGAACGAATATTGAAGGGAAGGATATTGTTACTCATAACTTTGTTAAGAGCTTCAACCAATTCAAATAAACCATTTTCCTTAATCCTAGATTGGATTGGTTGTAGATCCACTTATCTAGGATCTGGCCTCATCTTGTTGTAACTCTTTTCCTTTTGTCAAGGAGGAACTATATGTATGAGTATCAACTATGAGAACCTTCATAGACATATGGGAAATGATATCAAATGGTTCTAATTATGTATTATTCATTGGATATTAATATAAAGCTCTGGTTAATATTGATCACATGAGTTTTTTGGCTTAGTCTTATAAGTTTAGTCTTATAGTTTTTCCTTCAGTAGCGCTCATTGAGCCAAGAGGCCCCCCTGAGGAGCAGTGCGTTGCTTAGTTTTAATTCTATTGGTATTATTTTCATTATTCAGTTGTACATTTTTTATTTTCTTCTCTTTTAATTTCTACAATTAATTCATTTCTATTTTATTGCATAGGACAAACTAATATACAAAGAGTAATAATTGAATATGTGATTGTTCTTCCGAATCTAGTAATTACAATACTGTGATTAACAATTCAATGGATTGTTAGTTTCAAGTAATTAGAAACTTTCCTATGTTTAGATAAGTTATTTTCTGCATATAATTTTGCATACCATATTTTTTGTAGCTTACCCTTGTTGTCACATAGTGGGAATACCCAAGGTTGATCATTCAAATACCAACAAAACCTACAGACAATGACCCTTTTGGCATCAACTACAGAGTAAGAGAAGTCTCACCCGAGGCATCTAGAGGAGCTGCAGGAACCAAGGTTCTGCAGTGATGAGGGGAAGTGAGGCATTCGACCTATCATTTACTCATGTGTGTAGTTTCCATTCCTTAACCATACTTATTACACATAAGAACCTGTGTACGACATTCCTTTACTTTATGTTCATTCAATTACCAATTAATCCATTGAAGGACAATGTAACAACATAGATAAATAACACATACAACATATTAAGAATTTATCATCATTGCATCATAACATTAAACATCATAAAATGAAAACACATCACAACAAAGAGGTTTAACATGGTTCACCCAACTTGGGCTACGTCCACAACAATTGGATTCTTTTATTATTCATTTCTAGTTCTCTTACATCTACACATTACGCTACAAAATATCCATACGTAACATTACCAAAACTTTTCTATTCATTTTTTTGCAGTGAGAACTTCACTCCTTAGTCATACCTCAGAGTTATTCCTCTCCACTCACTTACCAAAAAATCACTAAGAACTTTTCATATGTCTAACAACCCCTTTACCCAAAAACCCTTTACATATTTATATATCAAAAGTAGGGCTAAGCATGTTACAAAGTGGACAAAATGTCCCCAAAATCCTAATGGTATATAATTGTTTTCCTCCAATTGTGCGTTGCTTCGTCGCGCATCCTTCTCTCGCGAGATTTGAATCATTAAATTCCTCTCTATTGTGCATCATTTTGTCACATGCTTTGACTCCATAAATTCCACTCCATCGCATGCTATGGTCCATATTCTAACTTATTTTTGACTTTTTCTGGCATAGATCCAAAAAATTAACCAAACGTCCTATTCAGAAGGCCCCCAACACTCACATGTGGATCGTCCTAATCCACTCAGGCCTTCTTCTAGTGTGCCATGAGTGCATCAAAGGTTTCCTTTGCTGTCATGACCTTTTCCTTGACCTCTATTTCCTTCTCCAAAATTTGGTCCATTGTGTCTACAATGGCACGAGCCTACACATTCTCGACACCTTCCTCAACTGTGTGTTTGATGATTCCTTGAGTTGTTGTTAAGGTTTTTGTCACTCGGTATGCTTCCTCTTGTAATAATTCTATCTGTTGTACAAGAGACTTTTTATCTTCCCTTAGATGATTCATTTTTTAATACAACTTTTGGTTATGATTCATCGCAGTTACCACCTCTGTTGGTGGTAATGTTCCTACCACTGCTTGTAATTTTTGCGCCTTTTCCTACGTAGTCTGAATCTTTTGACTTATGTCTTGTGGCACCCTGTATTCACTCAGTTTTGTCCATACCTCGATAGTTTATGTGTAATGTTGAGTGTATTCTCTCAAGAGATTATTTATACTCTCCACCACTTTTTTTATTGTTTTCTTCCTTGTCTCCCTCTCTTCAGGTGGAGTGCTTTGTGTCACGTGTGCTTCTAGAACAACTATTTATGCATGGAATCCCTGAATGGATTAACTTATTTTCATGACTTGATCTTCCACTCTAGCCTCATACTCTTCCCGCTCCTTGTGGAGTTCCTGATATACCTTCTCGAATTCTTGTTGCATTATTTCTACCTTCTACACAGCCTCATTGTGCTCATGTTTAAATTTGTTGTATTCCTCCTCTAATGCAACATTCTCTGTCATAACCTTCACTAATTAATTGAATGTATTCTCTACGCACACATTGAGCTTTTTTTTGTGCTCATCTGTAACTCACACAGTACATCCATTGGTAGTTGTAATAGCTCTAAGTCAATGTGACCTAGTCCCCTGGCTTGGTCTTGCATTTCTGTCATGGGGAGATCGACTGCCCCTGTCACTAGATTAATTAATATCCATTCTCACATGAATGCTAAGGACTTGGATATTTATGGCCCTGCTTCTACAGTATTGGTAGCGCTTGTTGTTGGTTTCTCCTCCATTTTTCACCTTGACATGATGTTTGTTGCTTCTAATAATTGTTGCAATTATGTCATATGTTCTTTCATGTGTTTTTTCATCTCTACTTTTTGTTTTGTTGCATGCCAAAATGTGTCGTCGGTGAACTATGTTACTTGGTCTCCTATATTCTCCAAATTGTCCTTGGTCAAATCTTGGATAGCCACTTCCTTAATGAATTTGCGCTTCATCTGTTTTTGTTCGGGTCTCCTTATTTATTGATCTTTTCTCTTTTTTTCATTGCGCGGTGTTTTTGATTGAGTTGTTTACTCTGGGCCCTCTCCTTTGTCCTATATTTCTCCTTCTTCTTTGTCGTTAACGACCTCATGTATTTTTGGGTATTGCTTCTTTGATGGCCCTATCTCTGTGGGTGGGATCTTCCACTCATCGTCATAATGTGGCCCAATTCATCTTCCATCAATCTGTATTGCATTGGAAGCCATTATTGATCTAGGTACTTCTTTGCTTGAATGCACATGTGGTGATGCCCTGCCTTAAAACGCGCCACTACCATGTATGCATCGACAACCTGTGGTGGTATTTGTGGTGTCCTCTCTATGTTGTCCCTAATATTTTTCTTGTGAATATAAAATGTTACATTACTATCCAACTACCACGCCTTATGTGTCATGTACCAAAGTTTTTGATACAACGTGGCTAGCAAGTATTCTTCCCGACTCCCAAAAAATGATTTTCGTATGGCTCCCTCCAAGCCAATAGATCTATTAGAATTAATAACCAAGAGTAGTGGAATTATTTCCCCTTATCCTGCACTTCCTTGCAATCAATTAAAAATTGATTTAACAAAAAATTTGGCTAATTCATCTGGACACCCTCAACACATCGTTTGTTGCCTCTATGAACGTTGTTGGCACTTGATATTTTTTGCACTTCCTTAATAGATTATAGGATAAGGATTGCACTGTAAAACTTACCATTAGGTTGCATATTCTAGCGACGTCCAAAATGTGTTTTCCACAGAATGTATGGAATTTTTCTTTCATGCTCTAAGCGAGAGACTTCTCATTCTTCTTATTGAAAAACAATGATGCGGGGTTCTACCCCTGCGACAAAAGAAAAATAATTTTCACTATTAAATCAATATCAATGGACAATGTCATATCAAGCCACATGTATCCCCCATGCACACAACTTAGCAACATTTTAACACATGCATTGATCTCATGGCTCCATCCAAAATGTGGTATATCGAATAGGTTTAGAATACATTCTTTATGTAACCCCTTATCCCATGCCTATGGCTCAATAACTATCATATGAGTCTTAATATTGATGAAACTCCTTAGGAACTTGTTGGGTACTAGTTTTGGGGATGTATTTTCATATGTTATGTCCTGGTTAGTATATTTCAGAGCTGGTATCAAACCTAACATATCCCCTTCCATGATGACTCCCTCTGGAATCGGTGTCTCCACTAATGGGTACTTTGCATCCTTCTATAAATTGACTTGTTCCGATGATCGATTTCTTAGCGGGATATAATACTTGGGGAATATTTATATTGAGGACAATTCCTCCTTTGTCTCTTCTAATACTGGTAGCATTTTTTATTGACCGTGCGACTTCTTCGGTATTGACGTTGACGTTCCTACTACCTTAAGTGGTTCCATATTCTTCTGCAACACTAGTTTCAACTTCCAATTGGTTCTAGAACTCAGTTTTGAACTATGGCTCTGTAACTTTGGATCTCTATGCAAACTCTAAATGAAAATAACTTTCCCCCATCATCCCTTCGCTTTCTTTTACACTGCATTTCCAGTTGTAGCTTCCTTTCATTCCTAAACCCTTTGTTTAATAGACTAGTGGTTGGCATTCATTACCTACCTTAATGCTCCATTAAATTCATATCTCCAATGATTTATCCATTCGATTCAATAGTCTGTCATGATCCTCTACATTTATTATTATGTGGTGCCACTACTTCACCATCATGGTAGATCTTTATTACACGTCCTGTCATCGACTATCTTAATTACTCTTATTTGTCATCTGCACAATTTCTTCTTTCTGCATGATCTCTTTTCTCTGCACCAACTTGCTTCCTTCGTCTGTGTGTCCTTATATCTTCTTCTTTCTCTTCCATGACATTTTCCTACTTTTCCTCTTTACCTACTAACCTTAACTTCTTGTACTTCTCAATTTATGACTTCTTTCCTTAACCCTTTTCTTTCTTGTTCCTATTTTACTTGATTTTTCTGTATTTTCTTCCTATAGTACACTATGATACAAGTTAACTTGTGCAGATCCCCTAGTTTGTGGAAGGACGACCGTACCTATATAGTTTTAGTCGAATCCCATTTAATGGTCCTTCCATAAATTATCCATCCAACTTTTCTAATTTAATAACACCTACTTCGGTCACATATCTAATCATGCATGGCCCTAGCTAGTGTTAACTTTTTTGGGTGCTATAATAATTTACTTTCATAGAGTAGTATTAGGTCTCTTGTCTAGAACTTTTGTTTCTTGATGTGTCTATCATGCCATGGATGATCTCATTCCTTTTGTACTTGTTGATGGAAACCTCCAATAAATAGGTCTCCCTCTAATACTAGTAACTATGATAGTATTTATTCTACTACGTCGAAATCCGTAAGGTCCACCATCACAATAATGCACAGACTTGGTACAAGAAACTCCATGTGAATTACTTCTTCCTATCCATACATTAATATAAAGAGTGTATTTCCTGTCAACTTCTTTCATGTAGTTCTATAGGACCATAATACTACATGGATTATTAAGTCCCAATCATCTCATCCTACATTGCACACCTTGGTCAATGGATTCTCCAGTATCTTATTGAAGGCCTCCACAATGCCATTTTCTAATGGGTGATATGGAGTTTTTTTTCGATGTTGTATCTAGAACTCTTTTGTCAATGTTGCAATTGTATTGTTCAAAAATTGAGTCCACTGATCACTCATAAGTACTTTAGGACACCCAAACCTTGTAACTATGTTCTCAAACAAGAACCACCCAGTTGCCTCTGCATTGCAATCTGTAACTGGTTGAGCCTCTTTCTTCCCATATGGTTAAGTATTATATTGCATTAATTATGTACATATCTCATGTTCTCCTCATTGGTGTATTAATCGATCCAAAAAAAATTGTTTCCCATTAGTCAAACGCCTATAATTTGACTTGCAGATTCAAATGCATCTCATGCCTCCACGATCTCCTTCCTACTCTCTAACAAACTTCACAACTTTGAAAATACTCCTTAGCATCCTTGTGGAGGGTAGGCCACCATAATCCTTCACATAAGATCTTCTACGTTGTCACATTTCCTGCATAATTTCCTCATGTAATTCCATCATGTGCCTCTTCTAGGATCATTGGTATTTCCTGTTCTAGCACTCATTATCATAGAATCCCATCTATGCCTAACTTATATAAGATACCTGCGATCAAATGATAATATGGTACTTTAAACACTAGTTTTTTTTTTGTGCTACTGCCATGTTATATGGAGTCACTCATATGATTAAAAAATGAACAATTTCTGCAAAGTGATAGTCTACCATTTGAACTGAGAATAATTACGCATCTGGTAAACTATCATCTAGTTTCCCTATGGGTTCTCCTGTCAGTATCCGTGACAAATGATATGGTCCAACATTAAGTTTCCCTGGCTTCACCACAAGTTTGAAATCATACTCCTGGAACAACAATAACCATCTACAAATACCCCCCCCCCCAAANTAGATATTTGAGTGTCAAGTAGTCTGTATACATATTGAAATAGGATCCCAACATGTAGTGTCTGAACTAATGCAAGGCATAAATTATTTCCAAGACTTCCCTTTTTGTCTTCATGTAATTCTTCTCAATGGTTGACAAATTCCTTCTAGCAAACATAATTCGATGGTCTACCTCCAATTGTTATCGATGATATGTCTACATGAACGTGAAACTCTTTCTTCCAATCTAGGAAAACCATAATGGGTGTAGTTACTAACTTTTGTTTCAATATGTCTAGACCCTTATGACAATCTTCATACCATTGAAACTTAGCTTATTTCTTCAATATCTTCTCCATTGTAGTTGTAATCTGTGCATAACCTATAATAAATTTCTTGTAATATATGGTATGACCCAAAGGTGCTCTCATTTGTATCACCAATTCAATTGGTGGAAAATTAACAATTACTACTATCTTGGTAGGATCAACTAACAAACCCTTCTTACATACTATATGAACTAACAATATCCCAAATGGTGCGCAGAAAATACATTTCTTCACATTTAATGAAATTTGATATTTTCTACATCTATCAAGCATCAACCTTAGATTTTCTATGTGATATTTCAATAGGCTAAATTTAGTCCAATCATCTAAATGAACTTCAAGAAACTTATGAATAAACTCCTTAAATGTTGCGACTACTACTCTAGAAAACACAATAGGTGCATTCTTTAACCCAAACAATGCCAATGTGTATTGGTAGCTTTCCCATTCTATCGCAAATGTCATCTTATGTTTGTCTTCCAACGCAATCGTTATATAATGGTATCCTGAAAATGCATCGGTGAACGATCATGCCTCCTTCCTTCCTACATTTTCTAATACTTCATCTATAAATGGGGTCATAAACGGGTCATCAAAACATGCATCATTCAACTTCCTTAGGTATACACAAATTCTAATACCCCCTACTTTCTTATATTGAACGACCATTGGAATTATCCATTTAGACTCTATGATGGGTTCAATTATAGCAGTTGGTATCATTCTCTCAAGCTTTTCTCTCACTTTTTCCTTGTACTTTAGATTCAATCTGTAAGGTCTTTGTATTACTGGCTTATCGTCTACTTTTAATGGGATATTCATATCACTAAATTCTCCATCTATTCCCTTCATGTCTAAAAAGGTTGTCGGAAACAGATCCTGGTACTCGCAAAATAGGTCTCCAATATTTTCCACAGTCTCCTTGTTCCAATAATCACCAATGTTTGCTAACTTTGGTTTCTCCTTCATGCCAATGTTCACTTTGTGCACCCTTAATGGATTCACATATGCATCAAATGCGAGTGTTGGCCCTACTACGATGTTTTCCCCTTCAATATCAGGTACCTGTACATTTCTTGGGTCTTCTTCTTCTTGATATTCATTGGTAACATTATAGAATTCTAATAGTTCATGGACTGTCGTAGACTCTTTGCGTGTACTACATGTAGGTACTACTTCTACTTGAACTTCTTCCATAACCATTCCTCTAATGACTTGTAGAGTTGCATCTACTAAAGGTGACTCAACTTCGAAATTAAATGTTACCTTAAAGTTCCGCGTGAGATCTTCCCAAACTATTGTCCCTATGCACACTTCTATCTCTAAATACCAATTCTTGGGAAATGTCTTTGTCGTATGTATGAACCTGTGCATCTATTCATTCTTCAACACTTGTCTTGAGGTTATAATACATTGTGCAATATGATCCTTGAGATCATTCATCCCCGTATACTTGTGAATATTACTGTCTTTTGTTCCAAACCTAATATACATCAAATTTTTACAATGTTTCAAATCCCTTATCCCTTCCTTGTGTGTGGCACACCATATCACTGGATTTTCTCTTAGTGCAACGTCTAATGCTAACATTCTTTGCGGTTTGGGTATCTGCAACTCAAATTCATTGAAAAAAGAACTTACCTAAGTTAGTCCCTCAAACTTTGGTGTATCATGTGCCTCTGTTCCAATACATCATAAAGAGAAAGTAATGTGAGCACACCTTATGGTTTACACTTCATGCAACCGATGTTGCAAGTGTTTGAGTCCTTCTTCCAAGTCTAATGTGAAAGAGTTGATACTTCTCCAAATAAGAGCACCATCTATAGTAGGATTGATGTAGTCATTCATGCATGTTTTCATATTATATAAGTTATCAATTTCCTTTCTCGTGGGTTCCACATATCTTCTTTCCTCCATAGGGTATAATGGTACAGTGACCTTTAAGCCTCCTCCTTCAAAAATCATCTCTCTTTTCTTCAAGTTAATGATCGACTGATTTTCAAAGGCCCAATCCAGTCCAAGCAAAGCTGGGTACGAATGATTGTTATCTACAATTTCAATAACCTCAAAGTCATCTATATTGTGCACTCCATCTATATTAACAGGTACTCCTGCTAACCTCCTAATCAATATTATCTTATGTTGGTTAGCCAACATCAATTGAATAGTTGACCAAACTAGCTTTGGTTTCCCCATCATCTCCCACATCTGTCTTGGAAGAACAGTCACAATTTATCCTAAATATAAGATGGCATTGTCCATATCATATTCTCCTATCTATGCACTTAATTTGAACTCTTGGTTGGTCCTCTTCTTGAGAAAGACTTGGTTCACTACTTTCTATGTCGTAGGTACTTCTCTATCTTGTGTACATTGATCAATTATTCTACATAGTGCATTTAGTGTTGTTTCGTCCTGCATCAACTCTAAACAACTCTTTAGAAAGTCTTTCAAAGTATTTACCTTTTCAAATGGCCTTTTTGGAATAGTTCGATCATAAACTAAGGACATATCATATACTAGTGGAGTCTTTGATGTTCATGTTATCCAATCAGGTCCCAGTATCTTCTTACTTGCTTGTTGATAGGTTTCTCTTTATTTATGAGGATTGAATGTTAGCATGGGATTAATTTATTTCCTTATCCATTTTTCAACTCCCTTTACCTTCTCCATCGCAAATGGTCTGGTTCTCGTTCTATCGCACGTAACAAAAGCTACTTTGGGTTGACCGTCATGTTCCTCAATAGCTATCATCTGCAGGTTTTGGTTCTGATTCTAGTGTTAGTTATGATGTTGGTTATGTTTACCTCTCGCCTGCCACTTCATTATCATTTGAGGATAGTTTTTTGTCGCATGATCCAATGCTATACAATATGTGGATGTCATGAAAGGATTCAAAAAATTTCTCATTAAATGTCCCAGTTGATTATAGTTATGAAAAATTATCAGTCCTCTTCCTCCTCGACCAAACAATCCACGTCCTCGACATCTACCGAATCCTTAATGTCCACCCTTATTAAATCCTATGGGAGTGTTTTATTGTGGAACTCCTCCTTCTGTTGTGGCATTTTATTCATGTATTATGTACACATCTGAAGTTATCTCTCTCATTACGTCAAATGCATGAAAATATTTTTGATCCTTTCCTACAGATTTGCAAAAATTACAGAATAAATTTCTTGGTGTACTCTGATACTTCTACAATAAGGGACAAGAATTCAAATGATTTCCCCATGTATTACGTATCTTTAAATACTCTACTCATCCTTCCAATTGGTTTGGTTCTCTCGCGACCATATACTATGCAAATGTCGGACATTATTCCTTTCGATGGCCTTCTGTCTTACATGTTATACACCAAACCTACCCATGATTTTCCTTTTCCTTCGTTATTTATGATAATTTAATTCACATGGATGCCAACCGTTACCGTACCTGTTCCATCACTGCGCCATCTCCTACTGTATGTGCTTCCAATTTCATCGTGATATCTAATGCTTCTGGCTACGATGTGACCTTCTACTGTGTTAATAAACAATGAATGTGTGACAATAGACCTGCGATAAATCATTATCAATGTTTCTCTTTAGGGATATGAAAGGTTAATATACCCATCACATATTTGAATATCTGGTCATACTCCCAAACTATCTCATTATGCACTTTCTTAATTTCCTTTAGTTTTGTGACATACTGAGATTTATATTTTGCCTTCCTGAACTCCTTTAACAATGCTTGTCCAATATCTTCCAAATTTTTTGACTGTCTTGCCAATGTATTTGTTTAGTACTTCAAAAACCATAGCAGTGCATGACCTTTGAACGTCATTCCCAACTACACGATCTTTGTTGCCTCATCCTGGACATTTTTTGCATTCCATATCGTGTCGCATACAAACAAGTGTTTCTCAAGGTCCTCTGACCTCACTCCCTGAAACTCAAACATTCTTAGTATATGATCAATCCCTACCATTGTACTCGGTTTTTTACTTACCCCTGGTGATGTTGACTGAATCTAGTCTGTTTCACTACTTCCACTGTTCTAACTATTTCTATGACCTCCTTCACTTACTACAATTGCTCTTGAACAAGTCTCGGTTCCTACCTCAATTCTTAGTGATGCACATAAGGTCATGGTTTTGATGCATATTCCAATCTGAGATGAACTTCCTTATTCTACTAGAAAATACCAAGGATCTCTTTCTTTCCTTTTCCTTTCTCCATACGATGTGATATGAAGTACTACGCAGGGGTCACTTTCCTCAAATTCTCTGTGCTTATCTTCCTTCCCAGCCACGGTCTCCCTCTTACTATATCTAAAACTTTTGCCACAACAAAATACTCCAATATATACATCTAAGTTAGTATCCTCTTCTCTCGACATCTGCATTCCATCTAATCCTTACTCATCCTTCCCACTCTCAGACCATCCTCTGGTCATCCCCTAGTCCCCCTATGTGCGTGAAGGCACCTAGTTTTTAGACTCCATATTCATGACATTTTTATCACATAGTAACATCTTTATCCAAGTATATAATGTGCTCAAATATATTCCACGTGGACCCTTGAAAAATTCCCTCTCTGTGACAATATTTAATATAACCCCCCAGTATATTATTCAACCAGAAATCAACCATGCGAGAAACCTTATTACTTATTGTATTGAGTTGTCTTATCTGTTTAGGAGTCTGGTTTCTCAGAGATTTAGCTCTATATCTCCCAACTTTATTCAGTAGCCTTTCTATCCATTCAGTTAAAATTATTATAAATTCACCAAAAAATATTTCATGAAGATCTATGAATACATACCTTTGTAACCATTGTTTTTTGTTTATATGAAGGTTTCTATTGTGTTCTTTGGAAAAGACTCATTTCTTCCTCTCTAATCATTCTTCAATTTCTTCCTTATTCATCCTCCAAAACATTCCCCTCAATTATTGTTCCCGATCCCAACAACATAACCATTTGTTGGAGTGAAATGGGAAGAACTGGGGTTGATCATTCAAATACCAACAAAACCTTTAGACACCGGCCCTTTTTGAATCACCTGAATATCAAGTGAAGCCTCACCTGAGGCATCTAGAGGGGTTGCAAGAACCAAGGTTCTGCAGTGATGAGGGGAAGTGAGGAATTCAACCTATCATTTACTCATGTGCATAGTTTCCATTACTTCACAGTGCTTATTACGCTTCATACCCAATCTGTTACATTCCTTTACTTTATGTTCATTCAATTAACAATTACTTCATTGTGTGACATTGTAACAACATAGATGAATAACACATCCAACATATTAAGCATTTATCATCATTGCATCATAACTTTAAGCATCATAAAATGCAAACAAATAATAATACACAGGTCTAACATGGTTCAAACAACTTGGGATACGTCCACAACGATTGGATTCTTTTATTAGTCATTTCTATTTCTCTTATAGCTGTGAACTACGCTACATAATATGAAACAATAACATTACCCAAACCTACCTAGTCATACTACTGCAGTACGAGCTTCACTCCTCAGACATACCTTAGACTTCTTCCTTTGCTCCACTCGCTTACCCAAAAATCACGAAGAACTTCTCATATGTCAAAAAACCCTTCACCCAAAAACCATTTACATATTTATATATCAAAAGTAGGGATAAGCCCGTTACAAAGTGGACAAAATGTCCCCAAAATCCTAGCATTCTATAACCATTTTCCACCTATTGTGCGCTTCTCTGTCGCGCATCCTTCTGTTGCATTCTTTGCCTCCTTAAAGTCTACTCCATTGCACACTCTGGTCCATCTTTTAACTGCATTTTGACTTCTTCTGGTGCATATCCCAAAACTTAAAGAAACTCCCTATCCAACAACCCTATTTTCTACAGTTGAACAAAACTTTGTTTATGCATCCATGGAAATGAACAATTTTCCTTTTTCATAAGTAGTCATTTAGGTATAGATTGAAATCTAAGGCCTGCATATATTTTTCATTTAAATTCATCAGTTTATAATCCCCAGGTTGATAATTTCATGCAACATAGTTCACCTATTGAACTAACTAACAATCCTTCAAAGCTACAGAGAAAACAAAGAATGGAAATCATGAATCAAGTGATACATGTGAAAATGAATCAAATGCAAATGAATCACTTCTTTTTAGGAATCTCAAGAAAGTATATGGAAAATATAAAGGTAAGCTACCCTTCAAATGATTTAACTATGGAAAAGTAGGATATTTTTCTACTAAGTGTCCATATGAGAAAAATGAAAGTAGTGATGATGAATAAGAGAATAACATAAAGAAAGGGAGAAAACATCATCAACATTAAAATAACCACAAACAGGACAATCATGAAAATAATAAGAAATCTTATAAGTATAAAAGAATATCTAGTAGGGATGATTTAAGGGATGGAAATTTATTTTAAAATGTAGAAACCTTGGCGAATCTTATTGATCCTTCATATGCCAAATATAAATGTTTGGCAATATTTTTATAAAAATATTCAAATTTCTAAGGATTTTATATAGTTTGTATAAAATTTTGTCGAATTGTAAGGTAAAATAATTTTATCCTATAGAATTTAGGCAAATCATTTTTAGAATAGCGACTCTTTTTTTGGAAAAAAACTTGGAAAATTAGCCCATGAGCAAAATTTAGCCCCTAAAATCATCCCTGGTCAAAAGGTGTTAGTGACTTGTCTGAAGAAAGCGGTGAAAGAAATTTGTATAGTGATAGAGAAGAAACTCTCTTTAAGGAAATTGAAACAAATATTGTTCAAGACAAAGGGAAAGAAACAATGGATTCAAAAGAAGAATAAAATGTTGAAACATATGGCGAAATGGATCTTGAAGAAGTGCTCACATCTTCCTTAAGAGAAATAAAGAAGCTTAGGAAAACGAATTTGAAACAAAAGGCAAAGTTGCAAAAATATGAAGAGGATCGTCATTCAAAATCCAAAATGTCAAAAATCCTTGAAGAAATAGAAAAGACTATAATGAACCTAAAGGTTCAATTAGAAGAAGCAAGAAGGATGGAATAAATTGTGAGAATCCAACTAAATAAAAATGAAGAAGATTGTGGAGAGATAGAATTTGAAATTGTTTCCTTAAGAAAGGATCTGAAGAAAATAACTATTATGTTGAATAGAATCTTGAAGTTTGAAAAGAGTGCTGAAATATTATATGATATCATCAATTGTCAAAGGTATCTATTCATTAATATTGGTCTTGGATATCATATTTTTCTTTCCTCCCTACCTACTCTTAGCCTTTCTACAACCAAGGAAGTTTTATTTGTTGCAGGTGGAGTTCAGATTGCTTTCCTAGAAGAGAAACCTACTGTTGATTGTTCTCAATAGATTGATGATTTTCATGTTCCTCACATGGTATAATTTGAGCATACAAATGACATTGTTGACAATATTCCATGTTTTTCTAGTCCTGTAAGTGAAACTGACCTTGATCCTACTTACTCTAATAATCCAACGTAAAAATATGTGCCCTATCATCATCCTCACGATAAAAATTGAAGGAATGGAAATCGTGCTTTCATATCTTTGCAGAAGAGACTTGAAAGAAAAAATTGCAGACCAATGTCAGTGAATAGGATAGATTTTGGTTGGATTTATGGATGGTCGTGGAATCATTTGAACATATTTTTTAGGAATTCCTATTGTTGTGTATCATCAGTTGTACATTCATGCAATGTTTCTCTTACTTACTGATGATATCCTTGGAAGTGGTCGACCAAGGAGAAACCCGACATAATAGTCGACTAAAATTTCTATTGAGTTCTTAAGGAGAAGCACAATTTTAGGGGTAGCCTCCATTTTCCATTGATGTCAAAGGGGGAGAGTTGCAAATAGGGGTAGAATTATTACTATGCATAGTGGACTATGTGTTTCGCTGTAGGATTGTCATCAATGACAAAGGAGGATATTATTATAATTATTGCCAATCATGTCAAAGGATTAATGATGTCATTAATGTCATATTATGACATCACAATACACACATAATTTCCAATATATATATATATATATATATATATATATATATATATATATATATATATATATATATATATATATA
>ML794946.1:169771-200757 GCA_009831015.1 Picea engelmannii
TATTAAAAAATGGGTGCATGCGAAAAAGTGAAAAGTGAAATGGTAGTTTCAAACCCATGCCTTTGGGGTATTTTCCTGTGGTATTGAGAATTAATTATTTAATTAAAGGATATGTCCCTTCATGAAGGGTTATGAAAAATTATAAAAAGATAAAGCATTGAGAGAAAGTTAGTGTGTGAAAAATGGATTAGCAAAGATTGAATTGTGAAACTAGTTTTAGGCCATCCTGGAATTTTTCATATACAGAGGAGCGATCATGGCGTACTTTTGGTAAAAATATCATATGTGGGTTCTCTATACTTTTGGAGATATGCCTTTTGGAAGTTAGGGTTCCTAAATTCTCATAAAATAAATTTCAAACATGTCATCTTGGCACTTTGGCTATAAATTATTTTTTGTGATGTTTCATACCATAATATTAGAAGAGGGAAAGATCTTGGTGTACATGTGGTAAAAATATCAGATGTTGGTTCACTATACTTTCCTAGATATGCCTTGTGGAAGTTAGGGTCCGTGAATTCTCTTGAAATCCATTTTAAACGGATCATCTTGGCTCTTTCACAATAACTTATTTTTTGTGATGTTTCAAACCCAAATATTTTTCCAAGATAGAGGAGAGTGCTTGGTGTAAATATGGTAAAAATATAAGATGTTGATTTTCTAGACTTTAGGATATATTCCTTCTTGAAGTTAGGGTTCCTAAACGTTCACTATAACTTATGCGATGGGATGTTTCCAACCTAAATATTTTACAAAGATAAAGGAATATCTTGGTGTACATGTGATAAACATATCATGTGTGGGTTCACTATAATTTTGAAGATATTCTCTATGGATGTTAGGATTTCTAAATGATCCTGAAATCAGTTTCAAACAGGTCATCTTGGAACTTTCTNCAAAGATAAAGGAATATCTTGGTGTACATGTGATAAACATATCATGTGTGGGTTCACTATAATTTTGAAGATATTCTCTATGGATGTTAGGATTTCTAAATGATCCTGAAATCAGTTTCAAACAGGTCATCTTGGAACTTTCTCTATATCCGATTCTCTAGGATGTTTCAGACCCTAATATTTTGCATAGCTATAGGAGAAGGATTGTTGTAGATGTGGTAAAAGTATCATATAATGATTCACTACACTTTAATAGATATGACCTATGAAAGTTAGGGTTCTTGAATTCTCATGAAATCAATTTGAAACATGTTATATTGGAACTTTTTCTATAACTTATTTTTTGTGATGTTTCAGACCTTGATATTTTTTAGAGACAAAGGAGACATACAGAAGTACCTTAGGTAAATGTTTTAGAATTTATTTTTCAAAACTGAATATGTCACATGATATACAAGTTCATTCTTGAGAAGAGGCCCAAAACAATAGGATTTGGAAAATATTCCATTTAGAAGTTCAAATTTTGGTCAGACCTGGTAAAGGCAGAAGTAGTGAGTATACTTGGTGAAATAAGAAGTAGTGAATAGACCTAGTAAAGGAAGAATAAAGGAGAAGACCTAGTGAAGGTATAAATAAAAAGAAGACTTGGTGAAGGTTGTTGCAACTCAAATATTGGTGTCTCTTACAAAGTTGGTGCTTAACGGTGGGGATTGGTGTCTCCAGTAGATTGGTGTCTATGAAGATATGTAAGAGATTGGGGTCTCTTTCTATGTTATTTATTATAAATGGGTATTTGTGTCTCTAGTAGATTGGTATCTCTTGATAAGTTGGTTCTTAAAAATGGGGATTGGTGTCTACAAATATCTATAAGAGTAGGTTGGTGTCTACTAGGATTTGTACTAGTGGGAATTGGTGTCTCTAGTAGGTTGGTGCCTACTAGGATTTGTACTAGTGGGGATTGGTGTCTCCAATATTTTGGTTTCTACAAATATTTGTAATAGTAGGTAAGTGATTACAAATAATAATAAAAATAAGTTACATTTTTTTCACCCAAAGGGGTTTCCAAGTAGATCGTGTGTTCCATGATGTGATTGTTTTCTTATGATTGATGAATGTTTGAAAAAGTAAAAAATTGTCTTATATTGATTCATGCACCCCCCTCTCAGTAAATTGTGTGCTCAATATTAATTACTAATTTCACTCCATATAATATAGAGAATTCATTTTTCAAAAATTCCAAGTATAATAGATTATAAATAATTACCCTTAACAACCAAAAATGATTCAATCAAGAAGTGGAAATTATTCAATATAATTTTTTTGATCAAGATGTTTTCATCCTTTATCATACAACATATTTGCCTTGTATTTTTTGAAAAATATATTACAATAGTTCTTGAGGTAGAAATCATATTGCATTATTATTATTATTGTCAAGAACACGTTAGCAGAATACACAATTTCACACATTTATCCAATTTCAAGTTAGAATATTGTTGGTTACAACTAGATACACCATTTGACTAGAAACTAGATTAGTACATCCTTTTCTCCAGATAAATAACAACACATAAATCATAGCTAAAATAATAAATAAGTAGTTGTAATATTTTTTCATAAATATATTTAAGTATACCTAACTAGAGAGCCACTTCGATTTTTGAAAAGTATCGATGCCACTTGTTCCTTTCCTTTTCCAACTCTTTTGGTGCTAACTGGTTTCCACCCTACAATACCTAGGGAAGAAATATTTTGTCAAGATCCTTGAGCTACATGGTATCATAACTAGGATTTGAAATATGAGAATCCACCAGTTGAATATGCACTAGTGAGAGGGTTCCTCACTGGACTGGACATGTCAAGCCCACCTTTGCAACATTTGACAAAGGGACTAATGTAGCAATTATTCTTAGTTTACTTCAAGACCATCATACTCTATACATTCAATTTTAACATTTTCTCACTGAAATTTAGTATCATTTCATTACTTCTCAAGTTCATGCCCAAAGCCCATGGAGGCCTCTTGTAATTATAGGACTCACTAGATAGACCACCTTATCGCATGAAAAAATCCACAATTTCTTGTTTTCTAAATTCATTAATATTCAACCCCTTAGGTAGCATATCCACCTTTTATCTATTTTTCATAATTAATATTTAGGGACATGCCCCATGTGTCATCTTTTTATTTTTCAATTATTTATTTTTCTTAAATAAATTATTAACTATTTTAAAGAAAATAATCTTATTTCAAAGACCCCCCTAAAAGTGGTTAACTTTCAAGTAAATTAGTATGATTATAAGTTAACTTGTCACTACCTTAGTGTAGCTCAACATTTGGAAGGTTAGTTGTTGGGGAGTAAGGACTTTATCTTCCTTATTTCATGCCCGCTCGATCATAACCATGAGGCATGTTACCTCCCAAAATGGAAGTACTTAGATCAAGTAAGTTAATGTACCTATACTACTAGATAGATAGGCTTACCAAATACCCAACTTCCTTGTTCCACATATTCATTAGAGAGAATCCATGCCTCTTTCTCAAGATTGAGTAGGCATGCCAGGGCACATATACTCATTAATATAATAAATCCAAAGCCTCCTAATTATTTCCCATGTTCTTATGTTGGAGAGATGGCAAGGCGTGCACAAATCATACAAACACATTAGGTATCACTATGTAATTTTTTTATTATAAAATATGTGTTATATTACATTAGAAAAATGTACAACATAATTTTTAAAAAAAGTATAAAGGTATATGTGATGGATTATCATATCCTCTTCCTAAGAGTAACTAGGGTAGTAATAACTCATAGTAAGATAAAATAATGAATTGTTTGGAATCCATAATCAAGAGGTATCCTTTAGAAGAAAATTTCATACTTATCTCTTCTCACCAAGAGTGATAAAAATATTAGATCAAACTAACCTCATTGGAGAAGACATACTTTCATATTACCTTCTAGATCGTAAAAAAATCTAAAATCCAAAGACAATCTAAAATGCCCAAGAAGTGAGATAATACCAAGGACCACAAGTCCACAATAATATATTCACACCAATGAAGTTGTCCTTGGATTATTACATAATATTAGTCCTGCATCAACTGCCAAGATGATCTATAAAAAATACACTCCCATAAGGTATGTTTCAAAGTCTCTAAGCAATTTAAAAAGGGGCACAAGTCATCTATCATTTTTCATTTGGAAAGGTGATCTCTAGAAGGTATCCCTTGATAAAAAACTAAACAAGAAAAGACCCAAAACTTGTAGCTCAATCAAACTGACCAAACACTATGCAACTAGTGGATCCATCTAGTCTCAGGGTTAGACTACATTCATTTATCATTCTAAACATGAGTTAAGGGGAATATATAATGAATGAGAGACTAAATATTATTTGAATCATACTATTTTATTGGTTTCCAAAACCTCCATATCCAATATCTCCAAATGTTCCTTGCATACCAATATTAATCTTGTATAGATCATTAGAAGGGAGAAAACCCATATTGTCTCTTATAGTTGGTTTATTAGATGAAAGTTGAAGAGTCGTATAATGTCCTAACTCTCTCCAATCCTTCCAATGCATGTATGTGAATTCCTAAAGACCCTTACAAAACATGACTCCCTTATTTCTTATCCTATAAGCCTAAAATTTGGAAGACTCTGAAATGCATTTCCCTTGATTCAACCAACTCCAAACATGTTATGATCCAATGCCTTAAAAATGATAAAAAATTAATGAATACAATCCACTTCAAGGGGGACACCTCCTTTTACAATATATCCAATTCACAATACAATATGAGATTAGATACGGTGATCCTAATACTAGGCCTCCTAGGTATATATATAGGATTCAAAGGGCACAATTATAATGAATGGGTACAATGAAGGGCTCTATCAGACATACAAATATAACACTAGAAACATAATAATTAAATATCTAGGGCTTAATATGGGGTTTTATACATAACATGGGGCTTTTTTTAGGGCTTAACATTCCCTTCCCTTCAAACAAATGTTGTCCTCAACACTTGACTAACCATTGGTGCTTCTGCATTAAGAACTCATCTTCACATGTCGCCTCTTCCACTAGTAGGTTCTTCGATTTGATGAGGTACTATGTAATTGTTTGATTAATTCTTAGCTACTTAATCCTTGTTTCAAGGATTGTTTATGGTTCTAGTATGATTTTCCCTTCTTCAATAATCTATAGTAAAATATTTTAGACTATGGTCTTGTTTTCGATTACCTTCTTTAAGAAAGAAACATCAAAGACTAGATGTACATGTGAATATGGAGGTAGCTCCAATTTGTAAGACATACTTACAATCCTTTGCAAAACCTTATAGGGCCCATAACATTTGGGTGTTAATTTATTTTCCTTATTATGTTGGTTGAGGGACTTCTGTTTATATGGTTGTAGCCTCATAAATACCCAATTCCCAAATTCAAATTCCCTTTCACTGTGATGTTGATATTCTTGTTGTTTCATCCTATTTTGTGCAAAAACTAAGTTCATGTCCTTCAATAGTTTGAGAACCTCTTGTTGGTTCCCTATGTGGTCCTCCACTAGAAACTTTGCAGTCCCTTTCAAGGGTAATATGATGGATGGATGATGATATCCATAAAGTGTCAGAAATGGGGACATTTTTGATGAATTATAGAAGGATGTGTTGTACCACCATTCTTCCAAGGGAAACCACTTAACCCATTGTGTTTTTTTAACATATGCAAATCAATGAAGATATCCTCTAGAAACTTGTTCATAATCTCAGTTTTCCCATTGGATTGAGGATGTTAATATGAGTTGTGATCCAATTGAGTACCCAAACAAGAAAATAATCCAGTCCAAAAATTTACAGTGAAAATTTGATCTCTATCACTTACAATAATATCGAGTACTCCATGTATCTTTTGAAATGTTTCCATGAATGTTGCAGATACTTTACTTCCTTTAAAAGGATGAGAAAGAGAGAAAAAATGGACAAACCTTGTCAATCAATCCACTACTACCATGATGACAATATTTCTTTTAGATTTGGGTAAACCTGTAATAAAATCCATTGAAACTTCTTCCCAACATTGACTTGGTATAGTTAATGGTTGTAGGAGACTTGGTGTCTTGATTGTATTTTCCTTACTTTGTTGGCATACCGCACATTATGACACAAACTTTTGAACATAAGTTTTAAGGAATTCTTGTGGTACTTTTCCAAGAATCCTGAATGTCCTCTTATAGGAGAAGTGTGCAATTCCAGAACTAGATTCTATTTTATTTAGGAATTATTACATAAATATAGATGATCATGATGCCATAGAAAATCATTATTCCATACAAAATTGTCTAATGAATCGGGGTCCTCTTGTAGTTGTTGAATGATCTTTCATACCTCTTGATATTGCTTCCATTATATCCTTTCTTCTTCCACCCCATCAAATTGTGGAATATGAACATAGTGAACCTTTTGTTTCGTCTTCTTTCCTTGAAAGGGAATCTGCCAAAACATTATGTTTTATTGTTTTATAGATAATTTCAAATTCATAACCTATCATATTTGTAACCCATTTATGTTTCTCTTCTGAAGGTAATCGTTGCTCCAATGAGTACTTCAAACTATCATGATTCATTTTTACTTTGAAGTGTCTTCCTATTAGGTAAGTTTTATCACCAAATTCATCCCCCTGACTGTAGGAGAAGGCTAGAGCTGGTGCACTTAGAGAATATGATATTTTTTTGTGTTTTTTGGGTTTACAAGAAAGATGATAAGGTTGTTCATTGATAGGGTTAAAGTGAAAATATACAATCAATTTATGAGGGAAAAATGTGTCTTTTGATGCCAAAAGATCAAGGGCCTCAAAGATTCATTCCAAACTATAAGGATTTCATTCTCAGGTCAAATAAATAAAAGAATTTAGAGGGAAAATAAACATCAATTAAGCATTATGTTCAAATTATGAAGAAAAATTTCATCTCTGAAAGATGGTAGTTTGAAAACTGAAATAACAATGGCATTCCAAATACAACCTTTTCCCCCCCCAAAAAGGTGAAATAATATAGTTTTCAACCATATATTTCAATGTTATTTCAGGAAGAAATGTTTCGATATACAAAACTGTCTTTATTTCATTTGAAATGAGAAGAACAGAGAAAATAAAAACAAGATGGACCATGAGAAAGAAAATATCTCATATGGAAAAATGAACCAATAAGCTTCTTATTAGTTTATGTATCATAAGCACAATTACACTTTCAAAACTGATATCTCCCCAAATATCAATTTACATCTCTTTCGAGCCTCCTCCTCCCATCTCCATACAATCAATATATAAAAATATATAAACACACTCTCCCAAACTTTTAGGAACTCATCTTATTTGAAATAGCTAAAATATTTATTAATCTGGAATAGTTGATATAATTCCCATTGGATGTGGGATTGCCCTGCCAAATGTTTCCTTAATAAGTTTTTGATTTCCACTTGTATATGAATTTTCAACTATCTACCTGGTTAGACAAATATTCTCCCAAACCATGGAGAAATTTCAAAAACTGTCCAACTGTAATGTAAATGGACTAATTCTAGAAGTGGGTTTTTAATGGTTTTTGAAGATTCATTACCATTTGATTGGAAATGGAGCTCGAAATTTGCTTCCTAAAGATGTTGGATCTGAATTCTAATTAACTATTGATTTTATTCCCAAATATTCTAAAAAGAGTCTTCATCTATGAAGAATATTCTGCCATCTGTATGTTGTAGCTTTCATCATTGGAGTTTCCTGAAGATGTAGATCTGCCAGTTCATTTCATAAAGTTTTCTTTGAATGGAATTAATATTGGATGTAGATTTCAAGTTGCCTCAAATATGGGTATAGTTTGTTGATGACCATTCTAACTTGGATTTTCTAAGTGCTAAGTGTTTTAATACCTTTTAAAAAAAAATTGGGATACATATTTCCATATACAGGAAAATCACTACCGAACTATTTCGTAGCTATTTTGCAGCCAGGAAAATCACTACAGAATGATTTTGTAGTGATTTTGTCCAACACGATTTCGTAGCAATTTTGTGATGTGGTGCCCAAGTTCTTCATGAGTCTTTTGTTCTTGTGACTATGCTTACCCGTGAGCTCCCTCCATGTGGCATTTTGACATTTTTTAATATGGGGATATATCCCATATGCAAAAGGAAATATTATGACATATGTTAATATACATTGATATCTTAAGAACTTGGAGTAACCCATGGACTTATCTTCATGGCCTTGTATATTAGTGTTGAGTGTTGACTGATGAATTATCTCATGGCTTGAACTTGGATCTAGTCATTGATACCCCATACCTTTTTTTTCCTTTAAACAAACAAAACAAAATATAGCATGAAATCATATGCCCTTGACTGTGCTTGGTTCTTATGTGTAGACTTTGAGACCTGATGAGTTTCCTTGCATGAAAAGTAACATTTAAGAAACATTCCTTTAAAATTTTAAACTTGAAACTCCAAGTACTAACATTGGATCCTTATGGGGATGGGGTTTTCCTTGGAAATGTCCAAGAACTATAGGCCTGTGTCTTTCCCTGACCATTGAAAAAAGCAACCTCCTTATCAACTGAAACCAAATTTGTTCCTTCCAAAAGTGCCTTGTATCCATTGGGCTAGTGGAGTCATCATTCAACATCTCATATAATACTCAAAAGAACTGAAAAAAAAACTGAATCTGAAAACGAAAAAAACCACTACAAACTAATGCTTGAATACAAGCTTATTTCACACACTGCTTACTCCTACTTCTAACTGGTAGAAGAAAACTAATCATGTGTAATAATGCTTCCAGTGAAGCCATGATAACATCCAATCAACTGTAAGAGATTCTTGCATGCAGATAGAAGTCAAAGAAGAATTTAACATTTGCATAAAAAATTTAATTTGCAAAACATACTTACAACCACAATCCATTTTGATTCCAAACTCTACAAGGTTGAAATTTTCAAAAAAACATGACTCCATGTAAATGGCCATTGGGTCCTACCAATTGTGCTACATATTCAACTGATACAAAAGGTCACATTTTTCCTCTGCAGGAAAGAGAGAATAAATATTATTCGGGAATTGACAATCAAATGCATCAAGGTCATCCTGAATCTGCTCATAAGTTTCTTGAACAACAACAACAAAAATGTCATCATGAAAATGAAGAAGTTGATCCTTATCTTCCATGCTTCCTTCAGATACATAGTTGTCATACACCAACTCTAGTTGTTCATGAATAATGGACTGAATGTCTTCATGAATCTGTTGATCTAATTCTGCCACATCATAAACATGTACATCTACAATCTCGAGATGATCATCATATTCATCAAAAATGGGAGCAACATGATAAAACTCTAATGACAAAGATGAATATTTATCAAAACTATCATTAGTAATATTATCTTGAAACATATTTGGAACAACATCATCTTCTTCCTCAACATTATCATCCTCCTCGTCTAAATTTGAAGCAACAGGTACATCAAGAACAATATCTAAAGCATCCATGACTCTCCAATCATATATATTACCATCAATTATATCATGAATATATTCTTCTTGGGAAGTAGCAATAGAAAGAATTTTATTTTCCTCCATATATTCATTAATATAGTCACTTCCATCTTCACTACTAAAAGAATAAATATGTTGAATATCTAAATGAAATTCTTCACAACAATGCTCAAGAAGAAGTTCCTGGGGAAAATACCTTTCACATCGATGATGGAATTCTATATGAAATTATGTCAAATAAGATATTCTAGAAGGAGGCAAAGATCAGTACCATTCATGAGCATCCCCTTCTAATGAGTACACAAACATTTTCATGAGAACATCTTCCTGATGTATATTTAGCTGAGCCATACATTGATGAAATATGATGAGGTGATCCGAAGGATTATCCTCCTTTATTTCTCTGAACCGTGGAAGGTATTCTCCCCAAATATCCATAGAAAGAACAACATTAGGAAAATTGTTAATGTTAGAAAAATTCAAAGGAGCAAACCTTGTAGCCATAATGGATTCCATCCGATCATTTGATGCCATTCTGGATCTTCAACTAGTGGAGTCACCTATGAATATTTGAACAGTAGATTCACCATGGTGAAAGATATGAAGTCAATTATGTGTCCTCTTCTTTTTCACCATCAAGAAGAAGACTTGATCGTTGCCATTCTCCCATGGAAAATATCTTCACTTATGTCCCCGACAACAACGCCAAAAAATGTTATCACCAAAGTCATCCCCCTGACTACAGGAGAATGCCAGAGATAGTGCACTTAGAGAATAGGACCTTTGTTTTCATTTTTTGGGTTTATAATAAAAATTATAAGGTTGGTCATTGATAGGGTTAAAGTGAAAATATCCAATCAACTTATGAGGGACAAATGTGTCTTTTGATTCCAAAAGATCAAGGGCCTCAAAGATTCATTCCAAACTATAAGGTTTCATTCTCAGGTCAAATCAACATAAAGCATTTAGAGGGAAAATAAACATCAATCAAACAGTATGTTCAAATGATAAAGACAAATTTCAAGTCTCGAAGATGGTAGTTTGAAAACTAAAATAACAATGGCATTCCAAATACAACCTTTGCCCCCCAAAAAGGTGAAATAAGATAGTTTTCAGCCATATATTTCAATATTGTTTCAGGAAGAAATGTTTCGATATACAAAATTGTCTTTATTTCATTTCAAATGAGAAGAACAGAGAAAACAAAAACGAGGTTGACCATGAGAAAGAAAATATCTCATATGGAAAAATGAACCAGTAATATTCTTATTAGTTTTTGTATCATAGGCACAATTACACTTTCAAAACTGATATCTCCCTAGTTATCAATTTACATATATTTCGATCATCCTCCTCCCATCTCCATACAATCAATATATAAAAATATAAAAACACACTCTCCCAAACTTTTAGGAACTCATCTTATTTGAAATATCTAAAATATTTATTAATCTGGAACAATTGATATAATGCCCATTGGATGTGGGATTGTGCTACCAAATGTTGCCTTGATAAGTTTTTGATTTCCACATGTATATGAATTTTCAACTATCTTCCTAGTTAGACAAATATTTCTCCCAAACCGTGGAGCAATTTCCAAAACCGTTCACGTGTAATGTTAATGGACTAATTCTAGAAGCAGGTTTTTAATGGTTTTTGAAGATTCATTACCATTCGATCGAAAATGGAGCCCGAAAATCGATTCCTAAAGATGTTTCATCTAGATTCTAATTAAATGTTGATTTTATGCCCAAAAATTATGTAAAAAGTCTTCATCTATGAAGATTTTTCTGCCATCTGTATGCTGTAAATTTTCATGATTAGAGTTTCCTGAAGATGTAGATCTTCCAGTTCATTTCATAAAGTTTCTTTTGAATGGAATTAATACTTTTTGTAGATTTCAAGTTGCCTCAAATCTCGGTATAGTTTGTTGATGACCATTCTACCTTGGATTTTCTAAGTGCCAAGAGTTTTAATACATTTCAAAAAAAAATCATGATACATATTGCTTTATACAGGAAAATCGCTACCGAACGATTTCATAGCAATTTTGAAACTAGGAAAATCACTACAGAATGATTTCGTAGAGATTTTGTCCAGCATGATTTCGTAGTGATTTTGTGATGTGGTGCCCAAGTTCTTCATGAGCCTTCTGTTCTTGTGACTATGCTTACTGGTTAGCTCCCTCCATGTGTCGTTTTGACATTTTTTAATACGGGGATATATCCCATATGAAAAAGGAAATCTTATGGTATGTGTTAATATACATCGATATCTCAAGAACTTGGAGTAACCCATGGGCTTATCTTCGTGGCCTTGTATATTAGTGTTGAGTGCTGACTGATGAATTATCTCGTGGCTTGAACTTGGATCTAGTCGTTGATACCGCATACCCTTTTTTCCTTTAAACAAACAAAACAAAATATAACATGAAATCATATGCCGTTGACTGTGCTTGGTGCTTATGTGTGCTTGGTGCTTATGTGTTGACTTTGAGACCTAATGGGTTGCGTTGCATGAAAAGTAACATTTAAGCAACGTTCCTTTAAAATTTCAAACTTGAAACTCCAAGTACTAACATTAAGGGCACCATTTGTTAACTACATGTAGTATGGCCAACATTTATTTTTCATAAATGGGTTTGAGTAAGTTTTTTCCTTTAAGTTGAATTCTTCCAAAAGAAAGGGGATTTCCTTGTATTAAATCTGCACCAATGACATGGCCTAAGGCATCACAGTCCACAATAAATGTTTTTGTGAAGTCAATCTTGGCCAGGATAGGATTTTTACACATAGCCTCCTTAAGTGTTTCAAAATGTTTGGTTGTTGCTTGAGTCCAAGAAAATGCTCCCTTATTTAATAATTCTATTAGAGGTGATTCTATTTGGCCATAGTTATTGAAAAAATTGTGGTAATATCCTTTCAATCCTACGATTCCTCTAAGTTTATTCAAGGTTTTTGGAACTTTCCTTCCCTCATAGCTTTAGTTTTGTTAGGGTCCATGTTTATACCTTCATGAGATACACTATGACCCAAATATTCCACTTATTGAACCCCAAAGGCACACTTATGATGCAAACCCCCTCTTCTCTCCTCAAGTTTGCGTGACCTCCCGGTCAAGGATCTTCAAATTCCTGAGCTAAATTAGCTCCTCAAGGCCTTGTTGGCCCCAAATTCTTTTGAACACAGGCCTTTATCACTTTAGGCGTAGGTTTTATGTGACTTGCGGGCCCCTTTCTCTAGCGTCCTTAGCCATTTTAAACTATTGGGTGCTAGCTCCTTCCACTAGGCCCCTTCTTCATGTGACCTTAGGCTATGAACTAGGGCTTAACCCAAAAGGATCTTCAGAATTTAGGGCTTTAGTTGTTTCACTGCATCTTTCACCAATTCCTCTAAACCCCGAACTGGAGAACTTACCCAGACGGGATCTACGGATCACGTCTCTCCAAAATCCAACTGTTATGATCCACTTCAGGAATATTGCCTTCAGGAGTCCTCACTCTTCCTACTTTTGTTCCTCCCTAACAGTGGACCATTGAAGTGTTGGTCGAACACCATGCGTCCTTCTAGATCAATGAATCCATATTTCTTCATCCTTCGCGACTTCACGAAAATTTCACTTTGCTCCACACAAATATTTTAGAGCTCTATCTCGCAGAATCTATGATATGTTGCCATGTCCTTCCTGATGATCAATGGTTGGGATCTACTCTACTCTTAGGATATTTGGTGATTTTTCTCGCTCCTAAACTAAAAACTCCTGCAGTGAATTTTCTCCAGAGTTTCAGATTTACTGAAACATGTCCCTTCCAGCACCAATGGTTGGGATGAGCTCTGGGATTTAGATATTTGACAGTATCACACTCTATTTATACGAGAACTCCCAGAGTACCTCTTCTCCAGAGTCTAAGATCTGTTGCCACCTGTCTCTCTAGATGATGGATGGTTTCAACTAGCTTCGAAACTCCAGGACTTCGGCTGTCCGACTCTCCTATGCACGTTAAATTGAAGGACTTTCATGCACTTACCTTTGGATCCAATGACTATTGGTTCACACTCTCAGATCTGATGACTATGATTTGCCTCCTCTTCTACACACTCCTTCTGTCTGGACATGGATCTGACAATCCATATCTCTTCCCACAACCTATATAACAATTGTTGTCACTCCTCCTCCTGATATTTTCCACTTACTCCCGAACTGGGAAATTCTTGCAAGTATTCAAAGGTCTTGGCCTTTGAACTTTCTCCTACAAAATTGACTACTTGGGTCTCGACTTGTGCTCTCATTCCTGATCTTTTGTAAATTTGGAATACTTTACCTCTGGCACACTCCTTGTGCGTTCCTGTCTCCAATTCTCATACCTCTTCAACACTGATATACATGTTAGTTCATTGCACGTCTTACATGGGTCTTCCTCCTAAGCTTGAACTTGAAATAAGTTCACCTACGCACACTCTTTACACTGTCTACACAAACTTGAACCTGTAAGGGTCCTTGGCCTCTACTCACATTGCAGAGTCTTTGTGCACACTTGCACTATATCTTCTGATATTTTGAACTTACTCAGTATCCTAAGGGTCTCGACCCTTTTGCTTCCTTAAAATTATTTATTCACCCTCCTGGCTCTCATTTCTCATCCTCCTGAGCTTGTCAAACTTGAAGCAAGTTCCCACCTCCACGCTCTCCTTGCGCTCTATGGAGTATTTCAAATAGATTCCTTCAACACTTATGTATTTGTTGTCCTGGTGCAATCCTTACACAAGTCTTCCTCGAGAATATTGATCTCTTTCATTTTCACTGATGTTTTTCCTTTCATTTGTTCAATGCACACTTGTGGATCTCCTCCCTACAACCAATAAGTTGATTGTCTCGTGGATCAAAATTGCACCCTCTCAAGGTACTCCTTGCAAAGCCTTTTCTTCAGAGTCTTCAACAACTCTGAAGTATCTATGTTGCATGTCTACTAGAGTGTTCAATAACTCTATGGGTGTCTTCCTCTAATACTTCAATTCTCATAACTCTAAATAGAGTTCACTTGTGCACACATGCACCTACACAATGGCCTCCTGGAAGATCTTCATAGAGTGTTCATCAACTCTATCTTTTGTGCCTTCTTTTCACAATATTTCTCCTCCTAGGTGTTTAGTAACCTTGAGTCTCCTCTCTAGGTCTATAAACTATTCAGGTGTGCCCACTTGACACGTTGTCCTTTGAAATTGAAGTTGAGTTCAGATACACACTCCTTGTTTTGGCTCACAAATTTTCCAATACCCTGTTGTGCACTCTTTGCACTTATCCTAAAGAACCCAGAACAATTTAAAAAAACTCACAGATAGAGAAAATCTATTCTTACCCTGCAGATGGAAACCTATCATATATGTACAACATATGCACATATAAATACACATATAACATTCATAAGCATTCACCACACAAAAATTGATAAACAGTGAAATACATTCTTTTATATTAATATGAATGTTTGTTTACAATGGGTGTAGGCTTGGACTACAACAGAGTCTCAGATCTCCTCTCCTTATCCTCTCTGAATAATGAATAATTGATTACCATATTTTTTTACAAAAGAGGAGCTCCTCGAGCTTTTTTCCTCCAAGCTACACTAGTGGTGTCTAATAATCATTTACAATTCCTAACTACTGAGGCCAATTACATTCAATGCACATCTAGTCTGAATCATATCTAGACCATCCTTACAGAAAGACATTAAAGGTGACTCTAAATCCTACCTGTACAAAGGAATCTACTTGGCTCTTCCAACCTTACAACATTTAATTTCTTTAATTACATTTAAAATTTAAATTTGAGGGAAAAATGAGAGGGTTGGTGCCTCTCCCCTCCTTAAATTTGCTTTTATGTGTTGGGATGATGGAGCATTGTTGAGGTGGAGCGATGCTCCTGCATCATATTCCACTGCTGGAAAATTCATCAGCTCCTTCTCATGAGCTCCTCTATTTTGTTGTTGAAACCCCCTCGGATCCCAAACTCTCCTTTGTAGCTGTCCTCCTGCTCCTTTGCTTTTGTTGTTTCTCTTGGTGATCCCCTCCTACTCTTGTAGGATTCCTTCTGCTCAGCTTCTCCTTGTTGGAAATTTATTTTGTTGACTTCACCATCAACTCTCTTATCTCCTCTATCAGCTCTTCCAGCTACTCTATTCATCAGTTCCTTCTTTGCAGACTACTCTGTTGCACCTCCTCATGTCGATAAAAGGGAAAATCATCTTGATCTCCCATGTTGTTTTCTACTTTTGTGGCCTTGACTTGCCACTTCCCTATAGATTTAGATTTTGCAGCCTCCTTACGAGAATTCTATCCAACCATATCCTTTGACAGCTCAACTTCTACCAGTTCCTCTGTTGGTACATCTCCATCTTCCTCCAGCTACTCCTTAGACTGGAATTTTCCTCCATCTATTTCCAACTTAGCTCGTAGGATATGCATGCTTTTCACTATCACCCTTCTCTCCAGAGCTTTCAGCTCTTCACATAGATCAACAAAATCCATGTTGTATGCTTCCTCTCCTATTGTAGACTCGAGTGTTGTAGTCATCTCTTGCTCAACTTCCTGGATGAAATATCTGAGCAATTCTATTGAATGCTCTTCTCCTTCTGTTCGGGTATATTTTGGTGTTTTCTCCTTCTCCTCCTCTATGACAGTATGCATAGGTTGTCCTTCTGTTGTTTTATCTGCAACACACACTTTGACCTCAACTCGATTGTGTGGCAAGAATATATCAATTTCCCCAATGATCAAAACACACCTTTGATCTTCTTTTGTCAGCACTCCTTGCTGATATGAACTCACCTATGAGATCATGAGACTTTCAGAAAGTCTCTCTCTGTCTCCCTTTCCCACTTGAAAATTTTGGATTTATGTCTAGCCCTCCTTGCATTCTATGAGATCAATTGATCTCTCTGCATTTCCCACCTAGAAATTTGAGTCTTCATCTCTTCCCTCCTGGAAGTTTATGAGATCAACTACTAATATCCTCTCGTCATCATTGAGGTTTTCCCAATCTCTAGTTCATAGATGCAAACCATCTTCTTTGTGTCATTGAGGGTTTCAACTTCCCTTAGCCACCTCGTCAACTCCTATTGTTGCCTTTGGGCTAACAATTTTTTAACAAGCCATTTATCTTTCCTTTTCAGAGGCCATTCATACCTCCAACGTACCTCTTCCTCCTGCTTCATCTTCAATGTCAGCCTCTCCATTGATTCTCTTGTATCACTCAACTCTTGATCCATCTATGATTTTCTTTTCTTCTTGTGGTCGGCTTCTCAACCTCTCCTATCACTTTCGGTATCCATTTTCATTTTATTCCTTTCTTCCTGGAAAGCCTATGGATTACTCTACAACTGAGAGTATCTCCAACTCTTCTTCTTTGTATGTTGTCTGCAAAAAAAATCAGGCTTTGGTACCACTTGATGTAGACTCCCCCTTCTCTCCTCGGAGTTGTGCGACCTCCCAATCAAGGATCTTCAAATTCCCGAGTTGAATTATCTCTTAGAGGCCTTGTTGGCCCCAAATTGTTTTGAACATATGCCTTTATCACTTTAGGTGCAAGTTTTATGTGACCTGTGGGTCCATTTCTCTCGTGTCCTTCGCTATTTTAAACTGGTGGGCGCTATCTCTTTCTGCTAGGCCCCTTCTACATGCGACCTTGGGCTACGACATGGGGCTTAACCCAAAAGGTTCTTTGGATTTTCCAACTTCGACTGTTTCACTACAGTTGTTGCCAATTCCTTCGAAGCCCATGTTGGAAATACTAACACAACTGAGAGGGAGGGTGAATCAGTTGTTACTATGCTTAAACAATTTTATTCCTATTAAAATATTATTAACCTTATTCAAGTGATCATCAAGATTATGCAAATCATGAACAACATAAATAATAAACATCAATCACACACATGGTATACATAGAGACAAATATTCATGAGGAAACCCATAAAGGGAGAAACCCTCTTCTTCTTGGAATGATAGGCAGTATTGTATGTTTTGTACCTCATCAATATTTGAGCACCAACTCAAAATGAGGCTACAAACTCTACTTTAACAATATGCAACTTGTTGAGAGCACCGACCCTTTCTTTTCTCTAACACCCACTAGAAGGAAGCACCAACTCCCTGAGTGTTCTAACACCAACTGGATGGAAGCACCAAATTCCAGTCACACAAGCAACAACCTATATAACAAAGAAAAATGGTTCTCCCTTGCACCACCCTGGTTTTTCTAGCTGCAACCAGATGGAAGCTACAACTCCCAGTCTCATCATTGTTCTTCTACACTGCTCTGCTCTGCCCACATTAGTGTATTTCTCTTGCTCACATCATCTTGCACATCCATGTTCATCTTCTCTTATCCATTTTATGCTTTGTGTTGCCTCTTCATTATTTTTTCTACGTCTATGATCTTCACTTTAGGTCATACACTGCATCACTTCCTACACACATACATCATCATCTGAACTCTTCGTCTTATCTTGCAGTTATCTATAATCGACTCATTATCAATGGGTGTTATCCTGATCTTCTTTGGCTTCTCTGGCAGTCACAAATCTTCGCCTTCTTTGGCATTTACAATCAATTATTTTTGGCATCTTTGGCTTCTAATTGCCTTCCTTCATGTGACCACTGGCAGTGACCAGATGCCTATTCAAAAGGAGCTTCGTGATCTTGTTCTAGCGAGCGTTAGCTCCTTTTTTCGATATGACCTTGGGCAATGAACTTCACATGACCATTCAATTTATGGCTTAGCCAAAGGTAGTTTGAGGGAAACCCGCTTTTTGCCCCGCAATTCACCACAAAGCTCCACGTATGCCTTTGGCAATACCGTGGTTTTAATTGTGGCTCGCTCATGAAAAATTAAGACACGAGCATGTTCAATCCCCACAATGTGACAGGACTGTCAATCTCATGATCTTGATGGTGCTTGTGAACTGATGGCTCAGATCTGTCCTCTCAAGTCTGTGGATCATATCTACCCTTCCTAAATCAATGACTAATATTTACTTCGTGATCTAGGTTCTGGGAGTTTCAAATATCAAACCTCACTTTTCCCATACACCAAACTTCCAGAGTTGACAATCCACTGACTTGTGTCCCTCTCAGATCAACGATCGACATCTCATTTGGTTCTACGAACTTTGAAGATTTTGAATCTCAACTTATCGTTTCTTCTGACTGGATATATTTTGAAATGGAAGATTTGCTGATGTGGGTGAGACGTGTAGGTAGTGTAATGGGGGGTGGAGGAAAATCCTGGTAGTGGAGTGTTATGTGTAGCGGGTAGTGGAGTGTGACATGTAGAAGGTAGTGGAGTGTGACGTCAGAGCATGAAGGTGGTATGTATGAGTGGTTTGGTGGTTTCCTCGGAGGGGGGATTAGGTGGTAAGTGGTAATAAGTGAGGGGGGTCCAAGTTAATAGGAAGGTGACATGTATGAGGGTCCCACATGGAAAATACCACCATCTTAGACCCCCCCCATAGTTAAAGGAAGAAAGGTCAGGGGGGTCCGATATGCCCTGTCGACCGTAAATCTGAGTCCCCGATTCTCGGTCACTGATATTAGCGCGTCCTTTTCCTAAATTATCCTGTCCTTCCACTTTAGAATGATCTGACCGATGAAATTCACTTTGGATGATCCGATGATCGAGGATTTATTTTGTCTCTCAAGGTTTCCAGGCTTTAGGTATTTCAAATCCCAAACTGATGGTCTAGATCATACGGCCAAGATCTACTTCAGATGATCTAACGCTTGAGATATTCTTCAAAAGATCTGACAACTGAGATTTACATCGGATGATCTGACAGTTGAGAGTGTATTTTGGCTCTCCGTATCTTCGGGCTTCAGGTATTTCAAATCTCAAACTTGAAATTCTTGAGGAGAGATTTTTATGAAGCTTAACCCTCTCACATATTTATACTCGAAACGAATGTTTCTCTTTTGATCAAGATCTCAGATCAATGACTCGATCGGTCTGCGATGTAGCTCTTCTAACTTATCCTATCCTTCCACTTAGAAGATCCAACGATTGACAAAAAATTGTATAAATGAGATCTCGAATCTTACCTCACTTATCCTTTCCTTCCACTAATTCAATCCAACGGTTGTTGAGTATTCCTCCTAAGCTTATCCTCCTTTCAAATCCACTATATCGAACAGTTGTTGGTCCTTTATGCTCAGATCCAATGGATGGGATTTGTTCCTCTCTTACACACTCATTCCTCTTGTCTGGACTCTGATCTAACGATCCATATTCTTCACAATGTTCGATCATACAACCACTATCTCTCTTCTTCCTGAGCTTCTGATCTCTCTGAATTAGAAGGTTTTCTAAGTGTTCATGGGTCTCGACCTTTTCTCCTCCTGCAATTCTGTCTCTTAGACCCCATCTATACTTCTAGAAACCGCTATCTCTTCTGAGCTTTCTCGTCTTCTGCTCTCTTGAGGTTTGGTTTGATGTTGTTCTTGCCATCAATGAAAAGCAAACTCTTCCTGTAAACATGCCAACAATCTCCCCCTTTGGCATTGATGGAAAACCTAAAAGGATTCTTAGATCTCCAAATGTAGTGTCCAGACCACTCCTTTTCTCCCCCTTTGAAATCAATGTCAAAGAAAACATGCTCCCCCTGAGATGTTGCAGTACTTTGCGAGGGTATTAGATATTCATCCAACACATACTTCTGAGAGAAGGGATGACACCTATCTTCTGATGGAGATATTCAAATGGTGTCTTGGCTAGGGATTTAGTAAAGATGTCTGCAATTTGTTCTATGGAAGGAATATAATTCAACTGAAAAGATCTATTTGTAACCTTTTCTTTAAGAAAATGATACTTTATTGGTATATGCTTTGTTTTTGAATGAAGAACGAGATTCTTCGAGAAACTAATGGAACTGGTGTTATCACAGTGAAGTGGAATGGGATTAGTATAAGTTACCTTCAAATCTGCAAGATTTTGTATCATCCATAAGATCTGAGTGCAGCAAGTAGCAACAACAATGTACTTTGCCTCTGTAGTTGATAATGAAATAGATCCCTACTTCTTACTAATCCATGCTACTAATGAATCACCTAAGAATAATGCACCTCCACTAGTGCTCTTTCTCTCATCCAAACAATTTTCCCAATCAACATCTGAATATCCAGTTAATTGTAAATTCTAATTTCTAGGATACCAAAGACCATAAGTCATTGTACCCTTCAAATATTTGAATATCCTCTTGACATCTTCTAAATGACTTTGTTTAGGAGAATACTGATAATAACCTACCATTCCAACATCTTTCATTATATTAGGATGGGATGTTGTGATGTACATAAGACTGACTATCATTGATCGATATGTTCTTTGATCAACATCAGGTCAAATATCATATCTACTGAGCTTTCAACCAACCACCATAGGTGTACTAACAAGAGAGGAATATTTTATCTGAAACCTCTTTAAAATCTCTTTCAAATACTGTTCTTGAGAGATAAATATCCCTGCAGAACTCTGATTGATTCGTAAACCAAGAAAATATGATAGTTCTCCTATCATGGACATCTCAAACTCAGTCTGCATTGAATTAGAAAACCACTGAACTAAAGGGTCATTAGTGCATCCAAAAATAATGTCATCTACATAAACCAAAACAACTAATAAATCATCACCTTTAGAATTTATGTATAGATTACTTTCAACAGTACCTTTCTTGAACCCTTTGTCCTGTATAAATTTGTCCAGTCTTTGATACCAGGATCGTGGTGCCTATTTCAGTCCATATAATTCTTTTTTCAACTTACATACATAGTCAAGATTATCTGTCAATGAAAATCCTTCAAGTTGCTCCACATATACATCTTCTTCTAGATCTCCATTAAGAAATGTTGACTTAACATCCATTTGATATACTTTAAAGTTCTTATGACATGCATAGGAAATAAACATTTTGATGGCTTCCAATCTTGCCACTGGTGCAAAGGTTTCATCAAAATCTTGTCCTTCAACTTGTGCATACCCCTTACAGACCAATCAGGATTTATTCCTAACAATTTGTCCTTTTTCATTCATTTTTTTCTTAAACACCCATTTGGAGCCAATTACATTCTTATCTGCAGGTCTAGGAACAATCTCCCAAGTATTGTTATTCTCAATCTAATCCAGTTCCTCATTCATTGATTTTAACCAATTTACATCTTTACTGGCTTCATTAAAGTTCTTGGGTTCCACCATGGATATGAAGGCTATATGTGATTGATCGGTGTCTTTGATTATCCTTCTCCTGGTTTGTACACCTTTGTATTTCTCACCAATTATCTGACTTGCAGGATGATTCTTTTGAGTAATTTTGGAGGAAGGGTTTGATGTTGTCTGTTGATTTGAGAATGCCTGAGTATTTGCATCTTCATCTGACTCAGAGTCTTCTTTTTTTTATTCTTGGACCTGTTCATATTCAACTTCAACTATATCCTCTATTGTTGATTCAATATTTCTCACCTCTCTTACTAGGACTCCTTCATCAACTTTTATGTCAATACAATCAACCAATTTATGCCACCTCTTATTATAGCATCTGTATCCTTTACAGTTTGTAGCATACCCTAAGAAGACTCCTTCATCATCCCTGTCATCATACTTACCAAGATTTTCATTATTATTTTTTATGTAGCACTTTCTCCCAAAGACTTTGAAGTGTTTGATTGAAGCAGGTCTTCCATACCACAGTTCATAACGTGTCTTGTGACTGTGTGGTCTGAGGTGATGTTTGTTAAGAATATGGATTGTTGTGTGTATTGCTTCTACCCAGTAGGTTTGAACAATATTATTCTCATTCATCATTGACCTAGCCATTTGCTGAATTGTTCTGTTTTGCCTCTCAACTACTCCATTTTGTTGTGGAGTTCCTAGAATTGTGTATTATCTTTTGATACCATGTTTATCACAAAATTCCTTGAAATCACTTGACATAAATTCTCCTCCTTTGTCTGATCTTACAACCTTTAATCTATTGCCTATTTGATTCTTAGTTAAAGCCTTAAATATTTTAAATTTCTCAAATGCTTCAGCTTTTTCTTTGAGAAAAGCAACCCAAGTGAGTCTGGATTAATCATGAATGATCAACATGAAATAGTTTTCCTTCTTGGTGCCTTCCTGTCTTGATGGTCCACATAAATCCATATGAACTAATTGGAGTGGTTTCTCTGTTGAAGTAGAGCTCTTGGATTTAAACTGTGTTCTGGTTAGCTTTCCTACTTGGTAGGGTTTACACACAAAATCTTGTGGCTTTGATATTATTGGATGATCTTTTACTGCCTTAAGATTTTTGAGCTTAATTAAGTGATCAAAGTTTAGATTTTCAAGTCTCCTATGACATAACCATATTTAATCATGTTTTCTTAGATGAAACTCTTCTTTATCTTCTTTCAACACATATACATTATTATCTATTATTATGCCTTTAGTCACCACTTGTCCTAATTTTACATAATTTATCTTACAATCTTTGGAAGTGAACACCACTTCACATCCTCTGTCACATATTTGACTTACACTGATCAAATTATGTTTCAGCCCATCTATAAGTAGAACATCTTGGGATTTTCCTTTACCATTACTCAAGCTCACCATCCCTTTACCCTTGATTTTACCTGGTTCATCATTTCCAAAGGTCACATTTCCTATTTTTCTTTTACTTATAGACACAAACTTATCCTTATCTCCAGTCCTGTGCTTGGAACATCCACTGTCTATATACCAGGGGTATTTTTTGTTTTGATCTGAAAGTACTAGACCACATTTTTCACTATATTTCTTTTTCCACGTGCTGGCATTTCTGGTTAAGGTCTTATCCTTGGATCTGCTTTGTGATTCTTCAGATGGAAGTTTCCAGCTTTGTGGCCAAAGTTATGACAGTTATAGAATTTAAGCTCATTATTCAATAGGTCAAAGTGATTGGTGAAACTTTGTCTACTCGTTGGCTATTTAGTTCTATGTTGCAAAGATTTCTTACTTCTTGATCTCCTCAGTTGTATGTCTCTAAACTTAATTTGACAATTTTCAATCTTATGACCAAAAGTAGAGCAGTAAAAACAATAATCATGGAAGAAATTTTGATCCCTGAAGAATGGCCTTCTCCTTGGAATTTCTTGCTCCATCTTTTCATATCTTCGTTTTTTACCAGGGGTCATCTTGTCTTTATTAGTTTTTGGTGGCAAAGTACTCACATGGTATGATTGTCTATTGACTTGGAACTTGATCATATTTACTGGTTCTTTTTGTTTTGGTTGTTTTCTTCTTCAACCACTTACATAGCCTAAACCAGACTTCAACAAAGAAGATATTCATTTGCTCGGAATGTCATTTAGTTTTGTTGAGGCTGTAATGCTTGGAAGATTTCGGAGATATAATTCTTTAAACTTCTCCATCTCTTTCCTAGTTTTTAATACCTCTTCTTCCAAGGGTTCACATCTTGCCTTCTTCTCTAATAATTGTTGTTTTAGAATGTCCTCTATTTTATTTTCCTCTTCTAATTCCATTTTTAGCAGGTCAAAGTCTTCATCATGTTTTTTACTGTCTTTCTCAAACTGTATCAACAATTGTTTTTTCTTTTTCTTCTTAATTCTGAGACTAGCAATTTCTTCTAGGGAAATGATCAGTTCTCCTTCCAAGTCAACCATGACTTCTTCATCATTAACATCACTTCCTGTGATTTTATTATCACAATTCTCTTTTTCCATAAGCCTAAATTCATTAACCTTATCTTCACAAGAAGATTCATTATCTGTGTCTCCTGAAGCATCATCATTGTTTACACAAAAACTTTTCTTTTTACCAAATCTCTTGGATTTGTACTTCCCTTAACCTTCAGAGTTTTGGTCCTTCTTATTGTGTGGACACTTATATGAAAAGTGACCTATCTTTCCATAGTTAAAACATTTGAAGGGAAACTTGCCTTGGTACTTGCCTGATCCTTTATTTAGTCTTCTCACAAATTTTTCTTCAATTTCATCAGGCTCAGAATCCTCATTCTTATCTTATTTAAATGATGCTTCTATAGAGGTGGATTTATCTTTACTAATCCTCATTTCATAAGTAGTTAGAGTTCCTAGAAGTTTATCAATAGACAAAGTCTTAAGATCATTCAGTTCTTCTATTGCAAAAACTTTTGGATTAAATCTATTTGGTAGAGATCTTAAAATCTTTTGAACTAGAAATACATCTTCAATCTTATCACCAAGACCCTTCATGAAATTCACAAGATCCTTAACTCTTAAGAAAAATCTATTAACTGTTTCATTCTCATTCATATTTATTTGTTCTAACTGTAATCGTTAGATTTGAATCTTGTCATCCGTTACCTTCTCATTACCTTCATAACTGCTAATTATTTTGTCCCACATTTCTTTGGTGGATTCTAAGTGCATAACTTTTACAAATTCTTCTTCTGCAAGCCCACTCATGATAACATTCATAGCCTTAGCATTGAAGTTGAATTCTAGCTTTTCATCCTTATTAGCTAGTACAAATGGTTTTACATAACCAGTCTCTACCACATCCCAGACATCTGCACCTAAAACCATTATGTAGGTTCTCATCCTAACTTTCGAGAAGCCAAAGTTTGTTCCATTGAACATGGGGGATCTATTGGTTGAATTTCTTTCATGACTTGTCATGTTTAATATTACTTATCTACCTTTAAATAAAAGAAACCCACTCTGATACCAATTGTTGGAAATACTAAGACAACTAGGNAGGTGAATCAGTTTTTACTGTGCTTAAACAATTTTATGCCTATTAAAATGTTATTAACCTTCTTCAAGTGATCATCAAGATTACGAAAATCATGAATATCATAAATAATAAACATCAATCACACACATGGTATACAAAGAGACAAATATTCATGAGGAAACCCATAAAGGGAGAAAACATCTTCTTCTTGGAATGATAGGCAGTATTTTATGTTCTATACATCATTAATATTTGAGCACCAACTCAAAATGAGGCTACAACCTCTTCTTTAACAAGATTCAACTTGTAGAGAGCACCAACCCTCTAGTTTCTCTAGCACCCACTAGAAGGAAGCACCAACTCCCTGAGTGTTCCAGCACCAACTGGATGGAAGAACCAACTTCCAGTCACACAGGCACCAACATGTATAACAAAGAACCATGGTTCTCCCTTGCATCACCCTACCACCCTTGTTTTTCTAGCTGCAACCAGATGGAAGCTACAACTCCCAATCTCATCACTGTTCTGCTACACTGCTATGTTTTGTCTGCATCAGTGTCTTGTTGCTGCTCACATCATCTTGCACATCCTTGTTCATCTTCTCTTATCCCTTTTATGCTCTGTGTTTCATCTTCATTCTTTTCATTTCACCTCTGATCTTCACTTCAGATCATACACTACATCACTTCCTACACACATACATCATCCTCGAAAAACTCACACTCTCTTCTCTATTTTTCATATCTTTGACACGCCGATTCATCTTCCTGGTCATCATCCAAACTCTTCATCTTAACTGGCGGTTATCCAAAATTGTTTCATGATCAATGGGCGTTATCCTGAGATTATTTGGCTTCTCTCACAGTCGCATATCTTTGCCTTCTCTAGCAGTTAAAGTTAGTCGTTTTCGACGTCTTTGGCTTATAATCCCCTTCCTTTATGTGACCACTGGTAGTGACCAACCGCCTATTCAAAAGTGTAATGACCCTTTTCTTATTACTATGAATAATTTCATAAATAATCCTAAACATTAGCTAAATTATAATTAATTATGATATAACCTTAATTGATTACAAGTTATTAATTAATTATTTTGATTATACTTAGCTGAAGTATGATTAACTMCTTGATTAGGGGTTAATGAATGAGTAATTATTAAATGAGACATTAAATGATTAATTATTAAATTAATGGTTAGTGATTAATTGATTATTAATTAAAGTAATTGATTAATTATGTATTAAAATGAGGGAAAATAAAATATGAGTTTAAATGGGTTACGTATCCCATAAGGGATAATGTAACCCATACGTAAAATGAACATTAAGTAAAGGATAAGACCAATAAAGAGAAATAAATGTATGGATAAGGGGTTTGGTGAGGAGTAAAGGTGCGAGGGCGGTGAAGGAGGCATAAGGGAAGGAGGAGGATTCATTTTGGGGGGATTCATGCAGTCTACGAGAGGGGATTTTTGGGAGCTTTGAGATAGAGTTAGAACATTGGGATTTACAGTGCACACCGGGGCTGAGGGGTTTTGGGCTCGGAGGGCTAGGATGTTCTTAGATGTCCTAGGGCCAGGCGTACTGGTCGGTAGGGTGGCTGGTTTTGGGGTGTCTTCAGGAGAAAGCTGCGGAAGAGGAGCGAAAGAGCAGATTCAAGCGAAGGGAGACAACATCAGAACGAGGTATTCCACCTGTTATGCAATTTGTTATGTAAATTTAGCTTGTTATGCAAATGATTATGTAAATTGTTAATTTATTTATAAGAAAATGGGAGCGAATATGCTAGATTAAACAAAAATTTAGTAAATTACAAATTTACTGTTCTATTTTATTTTTCTGGTAGTTTAATGAAATCCTGGTCACTACATCTGGTATCAGAGCGGTAGGTTTGAAATCTGAGCCTAAAAGGCCAAAACTCCAAGCCATAGCTCCAGTCCCGCCTGCAAACCAAACGAACGAAATGCACTATTATTCAATTGTATGAAATTACAAAAAAGAAAACCACATTACACATTTGATTTCTACCCTCGGATGTTTAGACTAAATATGGAAACAAAGTTGCAGGAAAATATCCCGTTTAAGCAGTTGCAAAATTTTATAAATTGAGATAGGAATATATGACCGGAAAACTTACAAAATGCATGTGCTAAGATTATGGATGCCAATTTAAAAAAAAAATATTTATTACCCTTTAATTTACTCTCAGGGCATGCATTTTTTCATATTATCTTAAAGGTTCTAAAATTTACTTGAAAATTACCACAGATAAAATTATTTCTGAGCTTATTGAAAAAATACCGCGGAATAGATAAGCACTTGATGGTATGTTGCTTTAATGCACATATTATAACCTGATGCGATGTTGAGGCATCTAATGCCACCTACACTTGATTCTAATATATGTGCATTTAAAAAAATATATATGTGCATCTAATGCACATATATTTTTTTTATGTCTTCTGCAGGCATTTTCTCAATCTGTCATTGTACAATCAATGCATTACTTAAATGGAAAAAAAAAGAATCAGTAATCTGAAAATCCCATACTTGGTAAATAGGTTGACTCGATAAGTTCAGTAATAGACATCATATAGATTTACATAAAGAAAAATACATGAAACTAAAGGAGATATATGATACAAACCAATGCCTTGCCAGGTTAAGCCTCTGATTCAACACATCACTGAATGAAATTCTATGCATTTTCTATTTTATGTGCAATATAATTAATTTCATATTTTATTTTGACTTGTAACCATATAAAAACCCAGCGTTAAGCCCACGAGACAACGCCAGACTTTTAGACACGCGATGTCGGCATTAAACAGGCCCACGCATAAGGACTCATAGCCCACCGCACTGTGGTAACCTTTGGTCTGACTACTGTAAGGGCACTGGAAAGGTACCAGCAAACCGGCCATTACACAAACCCAGGAATAAGCTCAGCCTGCCTTAACACAGTTAGGAAAATAATAGGGTTTGTTGTCCGTAAAAAAAAAAAGCCAGCTGTCTGCTCACGCTTTGAAAATCCTGATTTCGCAGCGCCACCTAACCCTAAATAAGAAAATGAACGTAAAGGGCCATGGAATGTATTGGCCCCTCCCTCAATAGTAACCGGAGCCAAGAGAGATCAAGGCGACATCGGCGCTGTGAGATTTCGAACCAATCCTGGGGATTGAACTTCCGCTGAGACAGAACGCCTCGAGGCCTGATACATTTTCGTTTCTCAGCCATAGAAAAAAAAATTACCCTTTAAGCTCTGGGCTCATGTCCATCTACCGGTTTGTAATTGGTAACTGTCATTCAATATTGATATAGAACAGCAAGGCAAAACTCTGCAAACATATAGCAAACGGCATCATGATTCGACACTTGCCAGCTCCTGTACTTGATGCTCTCTCCACTAACGTCAAACCCACTCTCAGAAGATCATCGTTAGCTTTAGAAGCCTTAGATACTTTGATCTTCTTAATCATTCTCACATGGGCGGCATCCAAAACTATTGTATAAAGACAGACAATATTGATCACAATATATGCAAAATTACACAACAATCCTGCGGAATGAGATCTCCTCGTCGAAGCCATTCGGGTTCAATATTGCTGCAGATGGCTACAACGAACAAATCAACAAAGAATCCCAGTAATTTTAGATATATGTATATATTTTAGTAATTTTTTTTGTTTTGACAGGTCGCAATGCCCAAAATGATGGAGAAATGGATTTTTTTTTTTTTGCTTATTGAGAAAAATATATATATATATATATATAAACTTAAAATGACCAATCGCGTCAGCTTTTACAGGCCTAGTTGCAGTCTGTGCACCGGGTAGGAGTCCATTTTCCATATGCCATCCAACCTTCATAACACACTTTTATTGTAATTAACGAGACCTTGAATGTCAGAATGAATTTAGGGTAGACCAAGAATCATAAAGGAGGCTGTCTGTAATTTAGATGCATCTACAATGCAAAGAAGAAAAGCAAACTCTTTCAAAATACAATCAGGAAGGTGTACTAAATGATTTATATGGCAGTGACCTCTAATAACAGTGGGCTAGTGAAGATGAGAGAGGAATATGCTAAGTATGGTGGAATTTTAGTGACCGCAACTCTGGTATTATTAACAACTACTTTCTAGAATGGTTAGTATGTGTTGTTACTGAATATGACTGTCATGTACAGTCTTGGAACAATAACAGTCGTGAAGGAAAGTAAGCTTGGATTGAATCAGACAATGTCGTGATTTTCTGATATATGTGTGGAATTATTTGAGAATCTTTTCTGCACAGTATTACATTGAGGATTCACAGCTGCAATGTCGTACTGAATCCCACCGAACCAAAAAAAAAAAAACCAGAAGCAGACAACAAAAAAAACCTAAATCGTCGAAAGGAAAGAAAATGGAGGCATGGATTTGGCAGACTGTAGAAACCTTTTGAAGTGAAATTTCCGTATAAAAAGCACGTAAAATAAGTACAGAGTCGGCTGAGAAAACTGAGGAGGAAAAGAAGGATACCTGGGCGATGTGAAAAAAAAAAAAAAAACCCTTGCGATTTCATCTCCGGAATAGCAGCTTGGCAGACTGAGAAAACGAAGAAGGCAATGAAGTAGAACGACGAGCCAAGGAGTAAGGAACAGCTTAGGTGTTCGCCATTGAAAGCTAGAGACCGGGCACGTGGGCCTCATGCCAGAAGCCCGCTGCCAGCGAATGCCACGAATATATTTCTATATACATTAAGGTTTGGATTTTAATACGTTCTTTTATTTATTTTATTAAATTATCATTTTATTAATAGGCCCTTTTTATTAATTAAAAAAAAAATTCTCTTTTTTTTATTTATTTATTTAAAATTTTAGTGTTATAATTTATTTTAAAACTAAATTATTTAAAATTATAGATATATTTAATTAACTTGTTATGGATATTTTAAATAAAGTTTAATTAAGGGTCATTAATTAAAGTTTAAGTTTAATTAAAGTTTAATTAGTAAGTAACCTTAATTAGTTTAATTAAGGTAAAATAAAGTTAAATTATATTTAAACGCCAAATAAAAGTTTATGGAGTCCATGGGGTTTGAAACCCGGACCTCCTCCATCGGCTATGCCTTAACAAAGTCCGCTGACCAGTACACCACACCTTGGTTCTTAAAATTAATTTGACTATAGTTTAATTAAAATATAGTTTTCTTTTATGTTACGTATTAAATATTAAAGATATAATTTAATTATAGTTCTAACTATGATGATTAATTAATTAATTATATTTAAAATTTATGGTTCATGCTATATTTCAAAGTGATTAATCACTTCGACCAAACATATCGAGCCAAGAACCTGCAATACAACACGAGTTAACCATGAACAAGCGCCTGAATGCCAGGAATCAAGACACAGAGTGGAGGATCTTACAAACGGGCTCATATGGCGCGCACTGCAAAACAAAAAAAATCGGCGATTCAAACAAGACAAATGCCAAGTCCCTCCACTCCATTCCACCAGTCAAAGTCAATGACAAATCTCGATGCAGCAATCGACAACGCAAATACTATGCGCCAAGAGAGTAAGCCTAGGAAGTCGCGAGTGAGGCGCATGGCTAATGTAGCTTTAGGTCAGAAAACCAATAGTTGTTTCGTAGGGACCACGAAATGAAGCTTAGATGCTTAAACCTAACCTTAACCGAGCCAATCCCCTGATGGAGTAATGTCTGTTTACAGACAAGTAAAGAAAACTTACGCCTAACCCTGTTTCTAAAGTTTAGTAGCACCAATTTAAAACATCCTGGAACTCACC
>ML794946.1:201875-216138 GCA_009831015.1 Picea engelmannii
ATATGCCCTGTCGACCATAGATCTAAGTCCCCAATTCTTGGCCACTAATATTAGAGCATCATTTTCCTAACTTACCCTATCCTTCCATTTTAGAATGATCTGATGACTGAAATTCACTTCGGATGATCTGATGGTTGAGGATTTATTTCAGCTCTCCTGGTTTCTAGGATTTGAGTATTTCAAATCTCAAACTGATGCTCTATATTAGACGACCCAGATCCACTTTGGATGATCTAATGCTTGAGATCTTCTTCGTAATATCTGACGACTGAGATTTACTTTGGATGATCTGATGGTCGAGAGTGTATTTCGGCTCTCCAGATCTTTGGCTTCGGGTATTTCAAATCTCAAACTTGAAATTCTTGAGGTGATATTTTTTCGAAGCTTAACCTCCTCACATATTTATACCCAAAATGAATGTTGTTCGTTTAATCAAGATCTCATATCAACGACTCGATCTGTCTGCGATGCAACTCTTCTAGCTTATCATGTCCTTCCACTTAGAATGATCCAACAACTGACAAAAATTCGTATAAATGAGATCTCATATCTTACCTCACTTATCCTGTCCTTCCACTAATTCAATCCGACAGTTGTCGGGTATTCCTCATGATCTTATCCCCCTTGAAAATCCATTGTATCTAACGGTTTCTGCTCCTTTGTGCTCAGATCCAATGGATGGGATCTGTTCCTCTCTTGTGCACTCGTTCCTCCTGTCTGGACTCTGATCTAATGGTCCATATTATTCACAGTGTTCGATCCAATGGCCATTGTCACTCTTATTTAGGAGGTTTTGATCTCTCTGACTTAGAATATTTTCTAAGTGTTCAAGGGTCTCGATCTTTTCTCCTCCTGCAAGTCCATCTCTTGGACCTCGTCTGCACTTTTAGAAACCACTATATATTCTGATCTTTATCATCTTCTGATCTCTTGAGGTTTGGTTCACTGTTGTTCTTTCCATCAATGACAAACACATTGTTCCTGTAAACATGCCAACACCTAGAATTGGCGAACTTACCTGGACAGGATCTAATGCTCATGTCTCTCCAACAGCCAATGGTTGTGATCCACTTTGGGACTCTAGCCTTCGAGAGTCCTCATTTCTCCTACTTCTTTTCCTCCCTAACAATGGACCAACGAAGTGTTGATCGAACACCACGCATCCTTCTGGATCAACGGATCCATATTTCTTCACCCTTTGCGACTTCAGGAAAATTTCACTTTGCTCCACGAAAATATTCCATAGCTCTATCTCTTAGACTCTATGATCTACTACCACATCCCTCCTGATGATCAACGGTCAGGATCTACTCCTCCCTTTGGAGCTTTGACTATTTTTCTCTCTCCTCAAATGAAAACTCCCGAAGTGACTTTTCTCCAGAGTTTCAGATCTACTAACACATGTCCCTTCTAGCACCAATGGTTGGGATGAGATCCGGGATTCAGAGCTTCAACAATATCACACTTTGCTTATCCGATAACTCCCAAAGTACTTTGCTTCGGAGTTTTAGATCTGTCGTCGCCTATCTCTATGGAATATGGATGGTTCTGACTGGATTTGGAACTTCGGGACTTCGGCTACCCAACTCTCCTATGCACATTAAAAGAAAGGATTTTCATGCGCTTACCTCTAGATCCAACGACTGTTGGTCCACGCGCTCAGATTCAACGACTAATATATGCCTCCTATTCTATGCACTCCTTCTATTTGGATGTGGATCTGACTATCCAGATCTCTTCCTGCAACCAATCTAACGGTTTTTGTCGCTCCTCCTCCTGATCTTTTCCACTTCCTCCCAAAATAGGAAATTCTTGCAAGTATTCAAAGGTCTTAGCCTTTGAACTTTCTCCTGCGAACACGACTACTTGGGTCTCGAATTGTTCTTTCGTTCTTGAGCTTTTGTAAAGTTGGAATACTTTACCTATGGCATGCTCCTTGTGAGTTCCTGTCTGCAATTCTCATACCTCTTCAACACTGATATAAATGTTAGCCTAGTGCATGTCTTGCACGAGTCTTCCTCCTAATATTTAACTTGAAATAAGTTCACCTACGTACACTCTTTGCACCATCTACATAAACTTGAACCTGTAAGGGTCCTTGGCCTCTACTTTCCTTGTAGAGTCTCTGTGCACACTTGCACTATCTCAGTCTCCTAAGGGTCTCAACCCTTTTGCTTCCTTCAAAGTATTTATATGCCCTCCTTCCCCTCAGTTCTCATCCTCCTAATATTTTCAAACTTGAAGCAAGTTCCCACCTCCGCGCTCTCCTTGCGCTTGATGGAGTCTTTCAAATAAATTCCTTCAACACTTATATAAGTGTTGGCTTGGTGCACTCCTTTCACATGTCTTCCTCCTTAACTTCAATCTCTTTCAGGTTCACTGATGCATTTCCTTGCATCCACTCAATGCACACTTGCGAAGATCCTCCCTACAACCTATGAAGTTGACTGTCTCCTAGCACAAACTTGCACCCGCTCAAGGCACTCCTTGTAGATAATTTTATTCATAGTGTTCAACAACTCTAAAGTATCTATCGTGCCTATCTACTAGAGTGTTCAGTAACTCCGTGGGTTTCTTCCTTTGACACTTCTCTTCTCAGAACTCAAAATAGAGTTCATCTATGCACACTTTCACTTACTCAATGCCCTTCTGGCAGAGCTTCATAGAGTGTTCAACAACTCTATCTTATGTTCCTTCTCTACACAATATTTCTCCTCTAAGGTGTTCAGTAACCTTGAGGCTCCTCTCTGAGTCTGTAAACTATTATGGTGTGCCCGCCTGAAACGTTCTCCTTTGAATTCGAAACAGAGTTCAAATATGTACTCCTTGTGTTGGTTCACATAGTTTTCAATACCCTGTTGTGCACTCTTTTCACTTAGCCTAAAGAACCCAGAACAATTTAACAAAACTCGTAGATAGAGAAAATATATCCTTCACCTACATATGGAAACCTATCATACATCTACAACATATGCACATATAAATACACAAATAACATTCATAAGCATTCACCACACATAAATTGATAAATATTGAAATCTATTCTTTTGTATTAATATGAATGCATGTTTACAATGGGTGTAGGCTCAGACTACAATAGAGTCTCGACTCTCCTCTCCTTCTTCTCCTCTCTGAATAATGAATAATTGATTTCCGTATTTTCTTACAAAAGAGGGGCTCCTCAAGATTTTTCCCTCCAAGCTACACTAGTGGTGTCTAATCACCATTTACGACGCCTAACTACTGAGGCATATTACATTGAATGCACATCTAGTCTGAATCAGATCTAGATCATCCTTATAGCTAGCCATTAAAGGTGACTCTAAGTCCTTCCTGTACAAAGGCATCTACTTGGATCTTCCAGCCTTACAACATTTAATTTCTTTAATTACATTTAAAATTTAAATTCGAGGGAAAAATGAGAGGGTTGGAGCCTCTCCCCTCCTTAAATGCCCTTTGATGTAATGGGATATTGGCATGTTGTTGAGGTGGAAAAATTCTCCCACATCAAGTTAGATGTATTTGCATAAAAAAATTTCTCTTCCAATAGTTGTAATACTAAGTTAACATGTTGTACATTCTCTTTCCAATATTTTTTGTAGATTATTATGCCATCAAAAAATACTAACAAAAATTTTCTAAGGAAGGGCTTGAAAATAGAATTCATCAAGCTTTGAAATTTTGAAGGTGCATTATTAAGTACAAATGGCATAACGAAAAACGCCTTATGGGTTCTAAGGGATATTTTGGGAATGTCTTCCTGCCTTATTATGATTTGATGATATCCCAAATGAAGATCCAACTTAGCAAATAAAATTGTTCTATGAAATTCATCTAATAATTCATCAATTATGGGAATATGAAACTTATATTTGATGATCATTTTGTTGATTTTTTTATAATTTGGACACATATGCCAAGAACCATCATTTTTTGTAACCATCACCATTGGCGAAGAGAAAGAAATTTAGTTAGGTTGAATCATGTTGGCTTCCAAAATTTCTTAGATCATACACTCAATATCGCTTTTCTATGCATAGGGATACCTATAAGGAATAATGTTAGGTGGTACATTTCCTAGTCTCAAATAAATAGCCTGGTCATGATCTCAAGCAGGTGGAAGACCCTTAGGCATTTCTCCAAATACCTTGGAATGATTGTTTATACTTATTTAGAGATCCAATGGAGTAGAGGACATATATGTTTGAACATATACCGAGCACAATTATGCAATTAAACCACGGTGTCCCTTTTTGAGTAATTGTTTCATGCTATTAGAGCTTATCATCTTAGAGGTTTTACCTTGGATACCTCTAAGCTCAATGTCCTTGTCTTATGAGGAAAATATCATGAAAAGATATTGAAATTTAAGGGCCACTATTCCCAATTCTTGTAACCATTGGATCCTAATACAACATCAACACCACTGATTTGGATGGAATTCATGGGACTATCCAAAAATATTGCCTCATATTGAGCTTAATACTATGACACTTCCGAATTTTTTTTATGGTACCTATATCTACAATCATTAATTAAAACTCTATTGTTGGATATACAAATCAATTGATATATTTTACTAATTTGTAATTGATGAAGTTATGGGTACTTCAACAATCAATAAACAATGTTACCCTTTTTTTAATATATATCCTTGTATCTTCAGGGTTTTTTGAGTAATGATGTCGACCAATGGATGAAAAGATATCATTGAAGTAGTATCTTCTATATCTGGATCTCATGATGATTCCAATTCTTTATCTTAACAATCTATGCAGAATAATTTCTTCTCACCACATTTATGCCCCTTATTTTACTTCTTGTCACAATTGAAACATAGTCCCTTTACTCCTTTTTCATCCATCTTCTGAGGTATCAACCTTGTCGGTTGATTGAGGTTAGGATAGGGAGCATGGTTCTCTCCATAGTTGTTAGATTCCACCCTTATAGTATCCATATTTTTGTTTTCCACTTTCCTTTCCATATTGAAGGCTTTATCTAGGGATTTATGTTCAAAGAGACATACCTCATGTTGAATGTTTTCATTTAGAGTGCCTATAAAGAGATCTAACAAATTATCCTTGGGATTTTTTTTCCTTGAGATTGAGCTTTTGGAATTGTTGAATGTGTTATATAATTAGACCGTTTTTCCAAATATTTATCAATTGACTAAAGAATGTATTGCTCTTAATATCTCCATAATGTGATATGAATTCATCTCTAAAAATGGACCAAGAGATAATACAATTAATGTTTCTTTCAAAAAGCCATTGATACCAAACAAATTGATAATTTTCTAAATACAAGGATGCAATAGGTACATTTTGTACGCTTGCACTTGGTGTAGATAAAAATATTTCTCCATATAGAATATCCATGTTATAATCGGTACGGAGGTATGTGATGTTGTGGCTATAGAGGGAAATCATGTCCTCAATGTTGTACAGTTACCATCAAACTTCATCATATTGATCTTTGGAATCAATTAGTTACTTGGTTCTGATTTGAATCCTTGATGATGTGCATATTGAAGTGATGAATAATCATGATTCTAGGACTCAATCTTATTTCCTCTATATTTTCATGGTTTCCTTGTAGTTTGATATCTCATTTAAAGACTCTCTCATCTAGAGCATGTAAAATGATGGAAGACATGGAATTTTGCAATTATAACAACTTGTTTTCCATATGATCCCTATTTTCTTCCATATTATTATCCATCTTATTTTCCACCTCATCCATGTTCTTTTCCATCTTATCCATCATTTTTTCCACTTTTTCCAATCTGTTGAAAAAATTATTTTCTTTCTTCTTGAGTCATGGTTGATCTCTCTATAGGTTTATTTGGTGAAGTAAATTTTGGAGGAACCTTTTGAGAAATGTTAGAAAATAATACTTCTCCTCTTTTTACTCTTTATCACAAATTTTGAATCACCACGAATAGATCTTCCAATGAAAAGCTATGTCAGTTGTAAGTCACATACCTTTCAAACCCTAATTTGGAGAATGTTTGGATGGATGGAATTTGTATTGATATATATATGAAATTTCAATGCTTCTAAGTCTGAAATTTTGTCATGTAGTAGTATTATATGACTTCTTAGACTTATGAAAATTTCATAGTATGAATCTTCACTGATTAAAAGTTATAGAAAAAATACCAAAATGTGTTGTTTGAAACTAATTTTAGGATTAGTAAACAAATCCAACTTCTCCAAATATATCTTGTTATCACCCTAACAATTTTTATTGGGATCTAAAAACTTATGAAGTTTAGCAAGACACTATACCACAATAGAGGCGCGATAGTTCAGGGTGCTCAGCTATATTCCACGGCGTATGAATGAATGTAGAGGAAGTGGGAAGGGAGTGGCTTGGTGGGCCTTCAATCTTGAAGAATATTAGATCTATGATCGAATCCTACATCAGACAAACAAATAGAATGGAACTTAACATCATGAAGGCAAACCAAGGAAAACTACTCTGTTTTCGACAAGGAATGCATGGTGCTCTTACACACGTATCGGGGGAGACGAAGGATTGCATGAAACCACTTTTCCTATGGCCCCAATGTCACATGATTCAAAACGTCATGTCAATAGCTCGCGGGGAGGATGACGGTTGGTCAGATCACCTCACATCACTGGTCCAGGTACTGTCCTGGATGACATACCAAAAGGATGCTGCCGCATAACTAACTCGAAGCTCATCATTCAAAGTGGATTGATGAAGTGTGGCACACCAAGGTAATGTGACAATAATTCATGATAAAAGTACATAGAACATCAAAATATTAGATATGAATCATTTTATCCTATTCTGAGAAATTTTCATCTTATGCATAAGAAAAACAAGCTCGTCCTATGCTCCTGAATTCTATAAACACAAAGGGTGGAAAAATCAAGGTCTCTGGGAAGTCTGGAAAACATCGATAATATCTGTCAAACGACGTCTGGCATAATTAGGTTCTCAACTAAGGTACGAGGCAGGTCAATAAGTAAAAATAAAAGATGGTTCTTGCAGATGTAGGTGACTAAATTTCATACCGAACCTGAAACTGAGACAGATTCGGGAGTAATATTAAACCCCGTTATAAGGGATCTTGTCATAAATCAACACGCAGACAACACCTGCCACCCAGCCGCAAAGAAGAAGAGGAGAAAAAGGAGAAAATCAGAGGCCAAAACCGAGATGATAGAGAGCGTTGGGGAAAATTTCGATTGGTGGAATACCCTAGAGGAGGAAATCTCCAAGCTGAGGTGAATCCTCGGGTAAAATTTCAGTGTATTTCAAATAGTTTTGGACAGATGTCAGCTTAAGAGAAGGGAGTCCTGATATGACAGACCAATTACTAACAATCCCTTTAAATAATACAATTGTTCTTCTTTTTTGTAAATCGTATATGTTTTTAGAATTATGAGGAAGTTAGAACGTTTTAAATTCCATATGAAATTCCTCTATATAGGCTTGGCCTCACAAGTATAGAAGGATGGAGAAAAGAGGAGCCTTCCCTCTATGCAAGAAAACTTTATAAATCTCTAGGGATGGAATGAATACATGGGTGTAGAGGTAGATTTTGGGACTTTTTATGAAAAAATTCTAATTGGTGGTGTTATGAGTCTAATTTCTCTCATAGTATGTGATTCCTGTTATTCTATATTTTCATTTTTTTTTTCTATCTAAATTGAGAAACTAAAATTCCAGAATTCATTATTCGATGCTCTCGGCTTGACAATTTAGACTGTGTTCATCTCTTCTAAACCATTTTAGAATTCATTACTATAATTCTCTGATAATAGTTGTGTGTTTATTTTCTTTTGATACCATCTAAATTTTTCAAGCATAAACTCAGAAGTCACTTCCTCATTTAGCCTTTTCCTCTTGATTGTTTTCACGATTTGGAAATAGATCCTACATTCTTGACCCCATAGCCCAAATTTCATCTTCATTTCTTCAACAACTTTATTAAAACCCCAAAACAAACCAATTCTAGCCATCGATTTTCATAGATGTATCAAGTGACACGAGAGAGCCCTCTCTGAGTTGAGTAGGATAGTGAATCAGCTCTAAAGTTGGTTGAAACAGTTACCTCTCTCGTCTGTCTATTCATCTGGATAGAATTTACAGAGTGCTAACATTTTTGTGCCGTTGTCGGGGATGAATTTTTTTTTTTTTTTTCCCTGGGAAGAATGACATGGATGAGTTCTAGGGTCTGAGAGCGGAAAACACTTAGGCACACATTGGCTCTATTCCTGCTCTGGCGAGTCCACTAATAAAATAATCCTAAATTTCCAAGAGGCGACCTTGCTCTGAATACTTCAAGAACGAGACTGAAACTTCACTGAAAGATGAAACCCCTTGACAGGGGGCAAGGAAGGGCATCATGAGGGAAAGAAGGTACTCAAAATGGGACCTCTTACAAAGCATTTTACTTTTCATTTTAAGTTGCATCTGCTCCTTCCTTGAAAATTCCAAATGAGCTTTCTTTTACCTATTGTATCTTAATAATGATCATGAAAACTTAAAATTATATTTTCCCCTCTATACGTTGCATATGCATACCCTCGCCTTGTCGTTGGTTCTGATAAAATGGTTTCACCTAGGCCACGCAATGACAATGACCAAGGTGATGAATCCCGTGAGACTCAAACCAATGTCTCTCCCATTGTTCTTGGCCCAACACCCCCTAAGGCTTGACATAGATATATACCCTTAAAGCTACCCCAAACCCTTCATGATTTCCCTCCAAATTACTATGAGTTCCTACCTGTGCTCGACGGAGAGTCGAGTATCATATCTACTGAAAAGAACATTCAAGGGTTTGAGAATTTTATAGATTTATTCAATATTGACCACGATGATGTGTGTATGAGAGTTTTCTCTCAATCCTTGAAAGGAGACACCAAATGATGGTTCAAACACTTACACCCAGAAACCATCAACTCATGGGTGGAATTGAAGAAGTTTTTTTTTAATTTGAGGGCAAGGAGAAATCCTTAGAGCTGCAACTCACTGAGTTTTACGCCTTGAAAAGATGCAGCAATGAATCTATTTATGTATTCAATAGAAAGTTCTCTAGCATCTATTAAAAATTTTCCAAATAAATTCAACCCTCTGAAGCTGCTGCCATGCTCCATTACGCAATTGCTCTTCATCCATATTTTTCTTTCCTCCTGATGGAAAGAAGACCTGGGTCCTTACAACAAATGTTTAGTTATGCTTAGGACATTCAACACAACATCCAAGAATGTAAACAAACCCAAAAGGAGGGGTTGAATGTTCAAGGACATGAAAGTGAATATGAACAGAAAATAGTTGATTGGAATCTTGATCATAGAATTGACAATATCATGGGTCCTATTGAAGTTTCCAATGCTAATGATTTTGCAAAAAATTACATCCCACTTGTCGAAAGAGGAGGTGTTGATCCATTCCATGATGAGCAGAGGGTTGATCATTTTATGTATTCATTTGTAGATAGTCAAGAATATGAGTGTGAAAAGTAGCTTGTTGAAGAACAAGTTGATGTTCTAACTTTGTTCTTGTTAGATGACACGACATATGTTAATGATTTTCCTATATATGATTAATATGATGATTATGATGTTGACCCCCTGGAACAATCAACCACATGTTCTCTATCAGAAAATGTTCCTTTTCAGCAGTATAATGAAAGAAATCAGGCTGCATATCACAATTACAAAGAATAAAGTATTGAATCAGCTGAAGGGAATTCCTTACCTCTATTATTTTCTTCTTTCAAAATTTTGAAAGAAAATCCTAAAATCATCATCGAAGAAAAATAATCGGTGCTTATGCAAAGCCACGCTAGAGAAATGGACAATAATGACAAGATGTCACAACATTCTTTTCATGCACTTGGAGACCCTATTGCTTGCGCCGAAATACAACCATATGTTGACAATGAAATAGAAGATGGTTTCAAAATAGGTAGGACAACCCTACCATTATGTTTTGCTTCTTTCGAATTATTGAAGAAAAATATTTGTAGTAAATCAGGACACGAATCCTCCAAGCATGAATGGAGTGGTGATGATAATTCTATGGACAATCACATAAAGGGTCATGTTAGCTCAGATTTGTAGTCTATGTTCATCGATTAACCTGAAAAGGAAGAAGAAGTTTCTCCAAAAGTTATTGTTCAAGGTCATTTTCTCCATCCTGAAATCAGTATGGATTCTCAACGTGAAAAGGTGTTTCAGAGTATTTTCTCTTCCCTTGAGAATGACATCATTGTTAAATTTTTAAGCAACATAAACATGGATGAAGACTCTAAAATTTCATCTATGGAAGTTTCTAGCAATAAAGAAACAAATGACATAGATGAAGCAGTGTATGCCATTTGTCCATCAGAAACACAGAAAGATAATGAAGAGGCGGTGGTTTTATTCAAGTCATTTGAAAATCAGGGTTTTGAAAATCCATCCACGGGAGATCTGGAATGTGAAGTAGTGCATGAGAAGGAACTTATTTCTATTTAGTCACTGGAAAGTCAAAGTGGTTGTCCTCAAACAAATTTCTATAAATTTAATGAAACCACATCAGAGTTGTTTGATGAACAAGAGGATAACCTTGGTGCATATTATATGGTTGTCATATTTGAAAATGTTCAAGAATATATGAATATTTTTATTGATATGCATGGCCAAGTAGAAAAACCTATCATCGCCATTTCATTTGAATATGTTCTTAGAACAGAAGAAATAGAGAAAAAACAACTAACACTGATGAAAGATACTTGCCTTCCGGTTTTTGCTCATCAGGGAGAAATGATTTTTCGTGTTTTTCAAGATCCGGTGGCCATCCTATTACAATCTTCAGTGAAGGATGAATTTGATTCATTCATAATCTTAGATTTTGGATTCAATTTGTTTTTTCAGCCGCCATCCTTTACGTTTTTCTACCAGCTTGAGAAAAATGTGAAAGGAAAATCAAGAAACCAATTGCTTGATTGGCTGCATTGGCACTTTAGCATCACTTGACTGAGTGGTCATCCCAACAGTTTTAGGGTAGGTAGGGATGTGAAAATAAGCTTGTTGGTCAAGCATTTTTCCAGTTTGAGTTTTCTAGCACTAGATACAGTCAGTTTTCAATAATGCAGTCAGACGTCCCCGATGCAGTTGGAAGCAGTGCATAGAGCTTGGTAAGGGAAGGACACACACATGTTTGGGGAACATACCCATGGGTCAGGCACTGGGTCTACGAGTTCTTTGATACCTCACTGGGAGGATATCATCCCCAGTTGGAGCCAATGTTATCACCCTAATAATTTTTATCGGGATCTACAAACTTCTGAAGTTTAGCAAGACGCTATACCACAGTAGAGGCACGATAGTTCAGGGTGCTCAGCTATATTCCATGGCGTATGAACAAATATAGAGGAAGTGGGAAGAGAGTGGATCGGTGGGACATCTTTTTTTAAGAATCTCATATCTACGATCGAAGCCTACATCAAACAAACAAATAGCACGGAACTTAACATCGCGAAGGCAGACCGGGGAAAACTACTCTAGTTTCGATGCGGAATGTGTGGCGCTCTTACACATGCATTGGGGGAGATGACAGATTACCCAAAACCAATTTTCCTATGGCCCTGATGTCACATGGTTCAAAACATCATGTCAATAGATCACGGGGAGGATGGCGGTTGGTCAGATCACCTCACATCACCGGTCCACATGCTGTCCCGGATGATGTATCAAAAGGATGTCGCTGCATAACTAACTCGAGGCTCATCATTCAAAGTGGATTGATGAAGCATGGCACACCAAGGTACTGTGACAATAATTCATGAGAAAAGTACACCGAACATCAAAATCTCAGATATAAATCATTTTATCCTATTCTGGGAAATTGCCATATTATGCGTAAGAAAAACAAGCTCAGTCTGTGCTCCTAAATTCTGTAAACTCAAAGGATGGCCAAATCAAGGTCTTTGTGAAGTCCGGAAAACATGGATAATATCCATGAAATGGAATCTGGCGCAATTGGGTTCTCAGCTAAGGTACCAGGTAGGTCTGTTATCCCTAATTTTAAGGGATAACTAGGAGATCATGTCTTGAGGCCCACAGGTCCTAGACATGGAGTACCGAGAGTAGGATTGACCTCAGCATGGCCCTGGAGGGCCCATCCTTTTCTTCTTCCATCAGCTTTAATCTTGTCAGCAGTGGTAGAATCCATCACCATTAGCTTGATCCTGTTTTAGAAGAGGTTCTTGCTCCATGAGGTAATTGGTCCAGGTATCATGGTATGTGTCACTTTTGATCATTGAAACCTTTAAATATATGCATCTGATTCCTATTATCTCTAGAAACTACTTGGATATTACATTATCCCACTTGACCATGCTCTGGGAGATTGACAGGGTATCCTAGAAAGTCTATGCCCATAGGTATTGGTTTGCCACTGGGGGATTTCTGAAAAATCCATCGTCCGCTCCCATCATAGCATCATTATTTCATATTATCTCCAGCTCACTTATCCCATTCCCCTTGTCTGGGCATTGGGTTGACCTGCTTGTAGGATTGCACCTTATCTCATGGGAAGAAGGGGCTAAAGGCCCAAAAGGTAAAAGCAGCTGGTAAAATATAAAATCCTAGAAATAAAACCTCGAGATGCTTCGCCCAAGGATCCCAAATAAGGCAATAAAAATCCTCTCAGTAAGAAACAAGAGGGACCCAGAAAATAACAAACAAGACCTAGTTAAGAGGATAGGGGGTCTCATCACGAGCTAGCCTATTAGGTTCATGGGTACCTAACAGTATGACATTGCCACCATCTAGTTACCACACCAGGGCAGTGACCTTTGGTTGCATGGCCAAGGGAAAGGGGGTCTCATCACAAGCCAACCTTCTCATCTTTGTAAAAGTACTTGTGGGTAACACTGTCAGCTCTAGTCACCATGCCAAGGCAGTGTCCTCTGGTTAGCCCTTGAATAAAAAGAAAAAGAAGAAGAAAAAGAAAATAAAAGAATAAAGGCAAGAACGGGCTTGGAAATAATGCATCCATGACAGGTACAACTTGCTTTCTACAAAGGCACCCACAGATAACACTCAACATCCTTGGCTCTCACTTCATGCACATGTTTGGACATCCCCTAGCCACATCATCTCACTTACATGGCTTGGATGAAACTTTCCTGGAAACTTCCCTTTTCTTGTGGATACTAGCCCAATAAGACGTCTTGTCTTTTTCTCCAGTCTCGTATTATAGGTTTTTGTAATTTCTTTGAGATATTGACTAATGTATTGGGGTTCTTATGCATATGTTTGATAATATTGATGATGAAACGTGATTAACATTTCTATGGTCCCGGTGACTAATGAGTCCATGGAGGGCGTAGCTTTTGATGTGTAGGATCATGCCCGACGGACAGGTACCATTTGGACCTGTACACATGGGGAGATGATCAATTCAGACCTCCATGGGGCTGAAGAGCCCACCAGATGGATGTTGAGACCCCATCAGCGGGTAGAGACAAGACAGTGGTTGATTAGGGTCTTGCACCAGAGAAGAAGAGGATGTTCCATCAGAGGCACTTCGGTGGAGCCCGATCTAGGGGGAATGACCCCTTTTTAGTGGAACATTGGCCTTGGAAGGCTCAGGACGTCCCCATCCTCACCATGACATCATCCATCTTCATGGACATTTTTGGAGGCAGACTGGGCAGTAGTGGCATGTGTGGCATGTTGGAGAGGCCTTTAGGGGGCTAACATTTTTCTCCTTGATGTCTCATTTGCCCTAAAAGGGGCTAGCACCTCTGTTGAAGGGGATTTTACCCTTTTTACAGCTCAGTTAGGGTTTTAATTTGAAAATTTAATGTAAAAATAGTATTATGGCCTTGTCAGCCTTTTTATGACCCAAACGTTAATTAAGGTCATTGATACAATATATATTGAGGAGTTTTATCCTCGTTTTATCATAACACATCACTCACTCATTAGTGAGGTCTGATTTTGGCGTGCTACTTGGGTATTTTTGTTAGTTTAGTGAGGTGCACTTGTTGAAGGAAGGCATTTCGTGGAATTTTATGGTTTTTCTCTTGAAGGAAGGTGTTACAACTAGGGTTTGCATGGTTATTTCTTAAAGAATTGTAACTATTTTTTGCAAAACTTCTTGATTGAATGGTTGTAGTCTTATTTTCTTACATGTATTTATAATTTGTTGAATCAAAACCCTAGGTGACAAGCACACAAGTAGGTCCTTGTCTCATGTCCCCTAATAGAGAAATTTTCAGCCATTG
>ML794946.1:216188-243013 GCA_009831015.1 Picea engelmannii
TTGAATGGTTGTAGTCTTATTTTCTTACATGTATTTATAATTTGTTGAATCAAAACCCTAGGTGACAAGCACACAAGTAGGTCCTTGTCTCATGTCCCCTAATAGAGAAATTTTCAGCCATTGAAGAAGGAAGAAAGAGCCTACCCATAGCTACACTCTCATTTCTTCTTCTCCCTGAGATAGCCATACTTTCCACAAGTCAAGAAGGAGGATACATCCCAGGCCTAGGTTATCTACACCTAGGGTCATTTATCTTCTAGGGTTTAGTGATAGAGCCTTGCTATAGAAACACTCTCCCTCACTACACTCTCTTGTCTTGATTTATCTTTCATGCTAGCCATTTTTTCCAAGTTAACCTAAGGAAGGAGGAGAGAGCACGAGGCCTTGCTTTAGCAACACCAGAGTGAGCCTCTCTACCCTAGGGATCTGATTCTGGGGCCTTGCCATAGCATCACTTCAGAACTTTTCTTTCTAGTCCTTAGCCATCCTCCTTCAACCCTTACGTCCTCTATTAAATTGACTCCATTGTCCCAAAGGCACCGATATTATACCTCCAGCGTTGAAGTGAAAGTGATCAAACAACTCTCAAAATCTTTTCTAAATTGGAACCCTAACTAACTGCTAACCCTAAGTGGCTGACATCACACCTGAATATTTCATCTTTATGCAGCAATGTCTTGTTTTAAGAGAAATTGAATGGTGATTTAGGCATTAATTGATGGTGTGTTGATTTGTTACATTGAATGCCATGTCATTTCAGTATCTATTGAGAAAGTGATAGTATTTGCATTGCTATATTGATAAACATTGACTTCGTCAATATTTATTGCCATAATTGCTTATTTAAATATCAGATAGTCTTATGAAGTACTAACCCATTGAATTATAGCTTGCATATATTGGTTTTTTGTTGCTTTGTTTCAGGCAGGTGTTCTCCTTTGGGGCTTCACTTCATTATTGGTTGTTTAGCTGGGACTATCTATTTTTGGTGGTGACCTATGAAGGGGGAACTTTACCTTTGTCCTTTTAACTTTTTCCTCTTCAAAACTCTAGGTTACCGGGGACATCTCCTCTGGGCCTGACCTCCCTAAAGAGAAAGAACCTCTCCATCGTGGTGACATTGGGTAGGATAAGTTCCTGTTACGCCAGTTTGACCTAGCTACAAACTGTGTGATAACATTTTGGCATCATTTCTGGGGAACACTGAGTCAATTCTCCTCAAATGACAAATCTTTTTCGGTAAGCCTTGCCTCAAAGCCTTATATTACAAGCTTACCTAGCAACTCCACTAGGGTGTTTTCCCTTTTCTTTTGGTAGTTTAAAGAAAACTATCTAGTGACTCCACTGATGACAAAGACAACGATGAATTTACAATGGGATCCTGGGAACTACAATCCTTTAGTCATGAGTGGCATCCCAGGGTACCCTCAACAAATGCCCTTTGAATACATAAATTTTCTTCCTGGATTCTATGGTGGTGATAGAGAAAGAGATAACTATCACATGAGAAATTTCTAGAATTTCTTCCTATCCTATCTGGTCGATGATTATGCTAAAGACGTGGTCATGAAACTTTTCTCTACAACGTTTTCTTACAATGCCAAAGAATGTTATGATAACCTCTCGGGGGCCAGCATCAAGACTATGGAGAAATTTGAGATTTTTTTTATCGAGAGATGGGGTATCCAGCAACAAGGCATCCCATTACTATTACAAGAACTCGAGCATATAAATCAAGTTGAGGAAGAAACTGTCGGATACTTCCAGATTAGATTTGAGAACATGCTATATCAGATTCCTGAAAGTCATCATCCTGAGGAAAGATACTTGGTCTATCTCTTTACTAATGCACTTTTGGGGTATCTAAGTTTTCCTCTTAATGAAAGAACCCCAAGAACACTCGACGAAGCCTACTACATAGCTGCAGTGATTGAGGAGAAGGTCTCCTCACTTGATATAGGATGCCTCTTTGGCTCAAGTACCGTCAATGGAGAGAATTTTTTTACCCTTGAGAGCTCCATCATTGATCTCCAAGATGAAGGGGAGAAAACCGCAGATTGACGAGGGATTACTGAAGAAATAGTTGAGGAGCCAAATCCCAATAATGAAGTATCAACATGCCTTCTTCCTCTTGATGAAGCAATCCATCAGCCTTCTCCACCTGCACAACAACAAGACGATAAGGTTAGTTTCTTTCCTTTTTAGGATTTTGATGATACCTTATTTCATGATTCAGAGAGTGATGGAGAAATGGAATCCCCGAATGAAGAGCATCTTCCTTGCTGCACCACTAAGGATAAGACAGTAATGCATCCCAAATATACCCAAGTCCTATAAGCTCCTGCACAAGAAGAAACAATAAGTTTCCCTCCTCCCCTAGTTTTTGATGATGTTTTACCTTATGATGAAAAAAATGAGGAGGAGGTGAATGAGTCTTCAAGACCTGCATGTTATGATACAAATAATGACATAGTTGAAAACATTGATGAATTCATACATGTTGGGAGACATAGGTGGGATACATTTGGTTATGATATGGGTCCCGTCTACAACATTGAAAGTCATTTCCAAGTGTTTCCTTTGCAATTATCACAACAAATTATTCTTCACTAGTGGCAACAAGGAGAAGAGGTTTTTACCCATACTCTCCAAAAACCCAAGGATGACCTTGTACCTTGTTTTCCTAACGATTTTTGGTCATACCTTGAGGACTTTGATGATTGTTCCTCTGAGCATTTGAATTTATTTTATGAATATGATTATCAACCACCACTCTACTCAGATTTTGATACAAGTAAGAACATTGTTTTCCCAAAGAAGGTTTCTCATGACCTTTCACTCTAACCACCTGCTATTACTTTACCGTGCTTGTCCATTAAAGGTGTAGTTGGGAAGTATATTTTTTATGTTGAGATTCCTCTTAGGAAAACCCTAGACTCCAAGGGTCGGTTAGACACTGCAAGTTTGAGTCAATTATCCCAGTTTTTCAACTTTCCCTTGGTGGTTTGCCAGTCGTCTACTAGATCTTTGTCGATCCCTTCCTTGACTTCAGAGCATGAGGATGTCCTAGGTAGCCAGTTGGCTGGTCCTTTGAGTCAGTTTTCTGGAACTTACACTTTTCATGACCCTTTATTGAAGTGGATTGAGTAATTTCTTCAGAGATGGACTTGGCAGGATTATATCCCTCCCACCTACCTTCATGAGTTAGAATTTGAGATTTCCAATGATATGATATACATTCTAACCCATGAAATTTTTGTGCTTGATTTATCACTATTTTGGTTTATGATGAAGCATAAAGGCAGGTATCATGGGACATTGTTGGATTGGCTACACTGGTCGTTTGACTACATCGAACATCCAACCAACAGGTAAGAAAAGGTAGGTACTTTTCTTTACATTTTCATATTTATTGTTTTACTTCAGTGTATGTGTGTGTGTGTGTATGCTGAGGTAGCATTACCGCCCCACTTTTGTTACTAATGCCCCTATCAAGTTTAAGCAGGTTTGTAGGTTATGCCAGAGATGTTGAGGTTCTCATGTGCTCTACGATGAGCACATGTCTTCGAGTTGGAGCCAGATGCTATCCCTAATTTTAAGGGATAACCGGGAGATCATGTCTCGAGGCCCATGGGTCCTAGACATGGAGTACTGAGAGAAGGATTGACCTGATCATGGCCCTGGAGGGCCCATCCTTTTCTTTCCATCAACTTTATTCTTGTCAGCAGTGGCAGCATCCATCACCATTGGCTTGATCCTATATCAGAATAGGTTCTTGCTCCATGAGGTAATTGGTCCAAGTATCATGGTATGTGTCACTTTTGATCATTGAAACCTTTAAGTATATGCATCTGATTCCCTTTATCTCTAACAACTTATTGGATCTTACATTATCCCACTTGACCATGCTCTGGGAGATTGACAGGGTATCCTAGCAAGCTTGTGCCCATAGGTCTTGGTTTGCCACTGGAGGATTTTTGAAAAACCCATCGCCTGCTCCCATCATAGCATCACTATTTCATCTTATCTCTCGCTCACTTATCCAATTCCCCTTGTCTGGGCATTGGATTGACCTGTTTGTAGGATTGCACCTTATCTCGTGGGAAGAAGGGGATAAAGGCCCAAAAGGTAAAATCAACTGGTAAAATATAAAATCCTAGAAATAAAACCTCGAGATTCTTCTCCCAGGGATCCTCGATAAGGCAATAAAAATCCTCTCAGTAAGAAACAAGAGGGACCCAGAAAATAACAAACAAGACCTAGTCAAGAGGATAGGGGGTCTCATCACAAGCCAACCTATTAGGTTCATGGGTACCTAACAGTATTACATTGCCACCATTTGGTTACCACGCCAGGGTAGTGACCTTTCATTGCATGGCCAAGGGAAAGAGGGTCTCATCACGAGCCAACCTTTTCATCTCTGTAAAAGTACTTGTGGGTAACACTGTCATCTCTGGTCACCATGCCAAGGCAGTTTCCTCTGGTTAGCCCTTGAATAAAAAGAAAAAAAAGAAGAAGAATAAAATAAAAGAATAAAGAAAGAAAAAGAATAAAGGCAAGAATGGGCTTGGAAAAATTGCATCCATGACAGGTATAGCTCGCCTTCTACAAAGGAACCCACAGATAACACTCTGCATCCTTGGCTCTCACTTCACCCACATGTCTGGACGTCCCCTAGACACATCATCTCACTTACATGGATTGGATGAGAATTTCATGGAAACTTCCCTTTTCTTGTGGATACTAGCCCAATAGGACGTCTTGTCTTTTTGTCCAGTCTTGTATTGTAGGTTTTTGTAATGTCTTTGAGCTATTGACCGATGTATCAAGGTTCTTATGCATATGTTTGATAATATTGATGATGAAACATGATTAACATTGCTATGATCCCAGTGACTGATGAGCCTATTGAGGGCATAGATTTTGATGTGCAGGATCATGCCCGGCGGATGGGTACCATTTGGACTGGTACACATAGGGAGATGATCAATTCAAACCTCCATGGGGCTGAAGAGCCCACCAGATGGATGTTGAGACCCCATCAGGGGGCATAGATATGACAGTGGTTGATTAGGGTCTTGCACTAAAGAAGAAGAGGATGTTCCATCAGAGGCACTTTGGCAGAGCCCGACCTAGGGGGAATGACCTCTTTTCAGTGGAATGTTGGCCTTGGAAGGCTCAAAATGTCCCCATCATCACCATGACTTCATCCATCTTCAAGGACATTTTTGGAGGCAGACTGGGCAGCAGCGGCACATGTGGCATGTTGGAGAGGCCACTAGGTAGCTAACGTTTTGTTCCTTGATGTCTCATTTTCCCTAAAAGGGGATAGTGCCTCCCTTGAAGGAGATTTTACCTTTTTTACAACTCAATTAGGGTTTTAATTTGAAAATTTAATGTAAAAATAGTATTATAGCCTTGTCGACCTTTTTATGACCCAAAAGTTAATTAAGGTCATTGATACAATATATATTGAGGAGTTTTAGCCTCATTTTATCATAACACATAACTCACTCATTAGTGAGGTCTGGTGTTGGTGCCCTACTTGGGTATTTTTGCTAGTTTAGTGAGGCACACTTGCTGAAGGAAGACATTTCTTGGCATTTTATGGTTTTTCTCTTGAAGGAAGGTGTTACAACTAGGTTTTGCATGGTTATTTCTTAAAGAATTGTAAGTATTTTTCTCCAAAACTTCATGATTGAATGGTTGTAGTCTTATTTTCTTACATGTATTTATAATTTGTTGAATCAAAACCCTAGGTGACAATCACACAAGTAGTTCCTTGTCTCATGTCCCCTAATAGAGAAATTTTCAGCCATTGAAGAAGGAAAATTCCAATTGGTGGAATACCCTGGAGGAGGAAATTGCCAAGCTAAGGTGAATCCTCAGGTAAAATTTTGGTGTATTTCAAATAGTTTTGGACAGATGTCGGCTTAAGATAAGGGAGTCATGATATGATAGACCAATTACTAATGGTCCCTTTAAATAATACAATTGTTCTTCTTTTTTGTAACTCGTATTTGTTTTTAGAATTATGAGGAAGTCAGAATGTTTTAAATTCCATATGAAATTCCTCTATAGAGGCTTGGCCTCACGAGTATAGAAGGATGTAGAAAAGAGGAGCCTACCCTCTGTGCATGAAAACTTTATAAATCTTTGGGGCTGGAATGAATACATGGGTGTAGAGGAAGATTTTGGGACTTTTTATGAAAATATTCTAATTGGTGGTGTTATGAGTCTCGTTTTCTCTCATGGTATGTGATTCCTGTTATTCTATATTTTCATTTTTCTTTGTTCTATCTAAATTGAGAAACTAAAAGTCCAGAATTCATTATTCAATGCTCTCGATTTGATGATTTAGACCATGTTCATCTCTTCTAAACCATTTTAGAATTCATTACTATAATGCTTTGATAATAGTTGTGTGTTTGTTTTCTTCTGATACCATCTAAAATTTTCAAGCGTAAACTTAGAAGTCACTTCCTCATTTAGCCTTTTCCTCTTGATTGTTTTTACGATTTGGAAATACATCCTACATTCTCGACCCCATAGCCCAAAGGTCATCTCCAACTCTTCAAAAACTTTATTAAAACCCCAAAACAAACCAATTCTAGCCACTGATTTCCATACATGTATCAAGTGACACAAGAGATCCCTCTTTGAGCTGAGTAGGCTAGTGACTTAGCTCTAAAGATGGTTGAAACAGTTACCTCCATCCTCTGTCTATTCAGCCGGACATTTTTTATAGAGTGCTAACATATTTCACAAAGTTTAATGGTTCAAAATATGAAAACATTTCCACATGTAATTCACTGTGTCTCCTCAGGAGTATGAAACTTCATCGAAATTTGTTTATATTGAAAATAAAAAGATGACTCGTTTGAGACTAATTTTAGGACTAGTCACAAACCCCAACTTCCAAAAAGGATATTGGTGAAATTATAATGAACCAAAACCTAACATTTTGACAAGATGTACTTCACTAAGTTTTCTCAGTGTCCACAAATTTCATTTTTTGAAACTTCTCAGAAAATAAGTTATAGCAAAAATCCCAAGATAACTACTTTAAAAATGATTTCATGATGAGTCAAAAACCTTATATTTAATAGGATAGATCTCATAAATTATAAATAAACAGAACTTGAAAATTTTACCAGATGTACTTGGATATGCCTCCTAAGTAACCTCCAATTGAGTTGTCTGAAGCGTCCTGAAAAACATTTATAGTGAAAATTCCAAGATGACTTGCTTGAAGCGAAAAAACCCTAGGATCGATGCTATGATACCAAATGTTATGATCCAATTCCCTAAAAATGATCAAAATTCAACAGATACAGACCACTTTAAGGGGGGAACCTCCTTTTACAATATATCCAATTTAGAATACAATATGAGATAAGATAAGATGTAGATCCTAAGACTAGGCCTCCTTGGTTATATATATATATATATATATATATATATGAGACAAATAGTACAATTATAATGAAAGGGTGCAATGAAGGGTTCTAGCCTACATACAAATATAACACTATAAATGTAATAATTCAATATCTATGGCTCAATAATGGGTTTTATACATAACATGGGGCCTTGTCCAAGGCTTAAAAAAATAGGTTAACATGCCAAATGCCATCTTTCATGCCTCCTAGAGTAGTTCAATCTAACCAAAATAGAAACAAACCTCGAAGCATTCCAAATGATCCCACAAATGAAAAAAATAGACACCTTAAAAATATAATGTGACAATATGATATCACATAACCTAAAGGGGCCTGATATCAAAAGTAGATGGAAAGTAGACTAAATATGATGACACAAGAGATTATACTAAGGGGAAAATCGCTCAAGGAACCTAACTATCTATTTAGTGGCCAAAATATGACCACAAGTCACCACATCAATAATTCGAAGATTACCTTGATTTTCTAGCATATTGAAAACTTTCCAAGGAACCATTGGAATCCCTCACTCACCAACATATAGGGACCAGATAAATGATTTATACAAGCCTATTCAAATATATCGAGCTGAATCTTATTGTGGAACCAAGAAGAGAGATAGTATATGCATGAGTCTTGAATAATATGTGATACCACTATAATATTCCCTACCAATGGGATATCCTTATACTCCCAAACCAAAATATTAGAATACAACCACTCAAGACACTAGTTCCAAATTTAAAAATAGAGAGACTAGCACCCAAAGAAATCTCAACATAGTGAACAATCTCTCCTTGTTTGACCCAATTCCATGGAGAAGGAATCTAATCACAAGGATACTTAGATTCCTAATCACACGTGATAATAAACTCACTAATCACACCCTAGAAGCACAACATAAAGTATCCAAATACAACATAGTAGTCAAGACTGAACCCTAATCCAAATGAACCAAAAGTAGTGAATCATAAAAAAAATGGTTGTTAATCATTTCCAACCCATCTAAGTGAGAAATACCATGATTTATCCTCTACGACCTTGACAACTCCAATAAATACCCCAAGTCATCAATATCTAGGGAACACAGGTAAGTGGCAAGAGAGAAATCTTATTGAATCAATAGATGAAAAGAGATGTTTTCAATTAGAGTGTTATTCACTAAAAAAAAGGTTGAAGCATTATAAAATAAAGTTTTCACCATTACAACATAGTTGGGGCCAAAACTTAGGCATTGGAGTATATTAATGATGAAAGACCAATCAACCCTATCATAAGATTTTTCAAACTCAGTCTTAAGGAACATGTACTTTTGGCTAATCTCCATATCCCAATCCATGGACTCCCATGAAAAATAATAGTATCAAGAATAAATCTACCTTTAAAAAATCTAGTCTAATCCTACCAAATAATCCATGAGGCCACTCCATGCATGTGAATGGGAAAACCCTTAGCCAAAATATTATAGAAGATAATAATAATGGTAATGGGCCTCCAAACTCCAATAGAATCATGAGAATAATTTCTTATAATTAAATTAATAACCACATTGTTAAGGTAGGTTTTCATGTTACTTGAATAAAAAGCCTCATTGGCCATGAAACATAGTTCTCCTCCAACTATATCCACATTTCTCTAATAAAGTCACAAAGCAATCCATAAATATTGAGAGAGTTACCATTCTTCATAAAAGGATAGGGATGCAAAACATATGTGTTGAATATACAAATTGAACAAATCTCTAATCTTGGAGGTGTCCTCCTCCAAACACCCATCCCCATATGGAGTCTTAGAACATGTTTAACATGGACTTTATGATTTAGATTCAAAGTAAAACTTGGAGTTAACATTCCCTTAGAAATATATTCTTCCTCTCTCAAAACTATATTCTCTCACTTCCTTTCTTCCTCTTGGAATGTGATATTTTGCAAATCCTCTAAGAATGTACAGATATCTTTTATCTTCCTTTGAACATACGTCAAATCCCACCTCCTCTTTCATGCTATAAAATGACCCAACCTCAGAAACATTTAACTATATGATAGAGGGTTTCGTCCCACCAAATCATCCACTTTGTCCCCTTGAGGCCATCCACGTTGTCCCCTTGAGACCAAAGGTAAATATTCCAAATACAATGAACTAATGCTTTAAATTCTAAATATTCCATATGGAATACATTCAACTTGAAGAGGAAAGAGGGAGAAGAACTATCTCGATTCCCAAATGTGATCATTGTTTGAATGGGAAAGTGATCAAAGATGTTTGTATCCATCAACACATGAATGGGTTGGACATTACCAGAGAAATACACCCCTATTGGGGCCCACAAAAATAGTTTATCCTCACTTTAAACTTATGTTTTCCCCATCAAAAGTTACACCAAATGAACCATCCTCCATAGTTTGAATCCTTCTACCTCTAATTGGGGTCAAAAATTTGTAAGCTAGCCTTGAATTGGAACCAATTATTCTTGTTCAATATGGAAATGACACTACTAGAATATCCATCCATGTCCCCAAGCCACTCAACCATATTATATCCCCACCTAAATCCATTCTATTGTTTGAGGCGAAGAAGACATTCAATTTCAAAGGGAGCACCTAACCAAATTAACATTAGGTGAAAAAATGTAGAAAAAACCAACTAGCATGTCATCGATTAGGACAATAACCCTTATGCATTTGTTCAATGGGTCAACACCATATTCAACTAAATATATTTGTAGGAAATAATAAAACTCTATAACAACCCCACCACTCCCCTAAGAATTCTATGAAGTCTAATAGGGCCTATCCAATAGAAACTTATTTGGCATTGCAACTTAAAACCAACATACTTCACTTCTTAACGGAAAACCACATAAGTTCTGTATTTTTGTAACATAACTCAAACATCTTATTACTTGGGATAACCATCCTTTTAACATTTAAAGACATAATAGACAACTTCATTCAGTGAAAAAATCCCATTATTAAGCTACTAAAACTATTACTAAACATAAATTCACCCAAGTACAATGGATGTGATCTAGATGGATATTGGTGGCCACCCAACTTTTCCAACTAGCTCAAAATAGTTATCTGACAATTTTGGCAATTCACTATTTTTAGCAGTTTTAACTTCTGGGGCCATTTTGAGGGCCTAAATGAAGGTTTTTTGGGATAGATCTCCTCAACAATAGCCGAAGGCATGATTGAGCACCCAAAATGAATCTCCGCGATGATACCTTTCCAATGGGCTATCACACGCCTAAAATGGAGATCGTATGCAAAAGTTACGACCCCGGGAAGTTGATGTACTAACTTACCCAAACGAGGCCCACATGACTTTTGGTGCTTCATCTCCTAGGGTTAGGTTTTTGGATGTCTATGGTTTTTATAATTCTTTCTTATTGTAAAAAGGCCTTCAGAGCCTCATTGTAACCTTCTTCTTGTGAATGCGCGCTGCTGTCACATCTCTTCTCAGAGATAAGCCGCCACCATTCCAGCAAGCTTGTTTCCGTTGCATTTTACAGTTTCAGCTTATTTCGTTATTGAATAGAAAACTAGTTTTACTGTATCTATGTTATTTTGTGTTAAGCACCTGTTAATAATATGTATTCATTTCGTTCTGCTCATAAAATACAGATCAAGATGTCTCTCAGGTCAAGTCATAGCCACATCACAGTAGCACTATGCAGTTGCAAAACATAATTCAAATTATAATTCTTAACTCCACACATTACCCAACATGGATCTTACTACCAGACTCCCAACTTGGAGTTCTCCAAAGTAGTCAAGAATCAATTGTTTTCATTATCAAGGTTAGTGAACATATAATGAAACATATAAATTCAAATTACATAATCAAATATCTTCACAAGGGGTCAATGTAAATGGGCTTTCACATTATCCCAGTCCTCATTACTAAGGAGTTCCTTCTCTAATGTATTATCCTAACCCCTTGACCTTTAACTCAACTCAATATCCAACTCTTCCATCCAACTCTTCCATCCAAGAGTATTGTGAAACTGGCTAATCCTATGAGAAAAACTTTGTAGATGAGGTAGGGCATCTTACCCTTGTTGTGATAGACATGTAGATATTTCTATTTCCACCAAGTAAGAGAGGGATAAGGAGGATTCTCAGGATTTCAAAGGCAGGAAAGTGTTTCATGGTCTCAAGGTAAACATCTTGTTTTACTTTATTACATTTTTAATATATAGACCTATGATATTTTCCCCTCCAATGTGTGTAATTCATGGTTGTTCATGTTAATCATCGGTAGGTTTGATTTCCCTTGATAAATTTGGTTATATCTACATGTAATTAGATTTATTTCATGGTAAATAAGGTTGATAAAGGTATATGTTGTTTATTATGTGTGTAGGTGGTTGTTTGAAGAAGCTAGGAGATAAATCTTGGAGCTGCATCAACCTGGATTATGATGGGACAACCATCAGTTAAACATTAAGGTCTTCTCTCCTCTCTTTTTAGCATATATTAAACATACAAGTCTTGGATATAGTGTGAAAAATCATAGCAATATATCCTAGAGTCTGTCACTAAATGAAATAAGGTCATTGAGAGTTCTTACTTGTGCATAGGTGAGATTCTCTAATATCAATATTTTAGATATTAAACATAGATATGGAATCATTCCTAAAATATATATTTTAGGAAACTAATAACTCTTAGGAAAATACAACACATCAATTACGTTTCAAGTGTAGAGGATTCATCCAAGTCACATTAGAGTGTCCATATTATTTTAATAGTTCCTCTATAGTATAAGTCTACATGTTTCTATAGGATTTCCACCTACAAGTGGTCATTCCTCTATTATCATTCTTACTAGATGTACACATACTTGAATCAAAGAGGAGAAAAATATTAGGGTTATCATATAAATTTTCAGTTAAGGCATAATAAGATAATCCCAAATATCAACACAACTTTGTTGACATACAACTAGAATATATGATATGTTCTTCTATATTTCCACATGCAAAATTGCATTCTAATTTATTTGAACTAGAATCATGTTTACGAATCAATCCTATAACAAATTTACAATACATTCAACCATAAGAAACATATAATTACACTCAAACACGATAATAAATTTTAGAGAAATAAATAGAAACTTATTTTTACCAAATGCCTCATACCAATAAAATGAATGAGATAGAGAAATTCTCCACGTAACCATAAGTATTCCTCTATGGATTCCACCCCTTAGATAGGGTATAAGATGACTATGTCTAATAACACAAACTCATAATTCTTAGTTCAATCTCTCCATCAAAAAAATCAATAACATATTGACCAAGCAACCAATTGTTGTTTTCTTTAATCAGAACAACATTTGGCATTCACAATACCTACCCCACATAACACAAGGAGGATACTTTCTTCTCTACTCAATATTCCCTCAGAAGTTATTCCCCCTATTACTCTTCAATGTATACATAGAAAAATTGTTGTCTATTCAAATTAAGCTACAATGGAATTCCTCTTGGTTCTTGGTCATTTTTATGATCATCTTTCTTTAGGGTATTGTAATTGTGTCTGTCTACTTAGTCTAGTTTCTATTGTTGCGCATCAGTCCCTTCCTATTTATCTTTATAGATTCCCTATTCCCTAATAGCTCTCATCGTTATTCAATCCCATAGCATGGTATCCCCCTTTTACTAAGGTAAAACCCCCTTTTCCTCTTCTATAATGTTTTCAAAAAGAACCTCCTCTCTCTCAATTCAATTTTTCTTGTCTTGGAATTAGTGAAATATGGAAAGAGATTATTACTAAAACTTCTCATAGTTCCAATAATATAAGGGACAAATTCATATAAGTAGGAAAAGGTTTCCTAAATCTATGAGATGGTTAGGTCCACCTCTACTATCTCAAATTAGACTATTGGTTAGGCTCAACATCAATATTATAAAACAACGAAGGGTAAGGATAATGGCAAGGTGAGTTAGAAACTTAGGAATAAGAGACATATGAAGTTATGCATATGGACATTCCCTTAGATCACTTACCTTTTCCCCTCTCATGGTATCATATCCCCTTTATGTGCTTATTCACAACCAACCTTAGATATTTAATTATTTTAAATGTAAATGTTTACAGGTATTTAAAATCATGGCATGCCTACCTCATAGTGTGAATCACACAAAATAATAAAAGTATATATGCCAAAACATTTAAACATATATACAATTATTGTTTTCCAAAGGATCGAAACTAGGACATTACAATTATTCATTTTCAAGTATTAAAACTAGTTGTTTGTCAATTAGTTGTGACACAGTGATCTAACAACTTAATTTCATAAAATGTCTCCAACTTTTATGTGACACTGTGGTCTAACAACATTTTATAAAATGGCTCCAACTTTTAAGATTATAGGCTATCAAATTACTTTCCTTTATTTTTTATTAGTACCTCTTATTTATTAAATACACTTAGTTTTGTGAATGATACCAAGAAAGAGTATGAGCAATAATTGTGTGAATATAATCCATTTTAATGACTTATAATCCAAACACTAACCACTTTCTTTCACCAACTGAAAGAATACAAGAAGTTGAGGAGGTTTAACATATTACATTTACTTATTATGTGGAATTCAAGATATTAAATGGATCTTTTTCTTATCAATTTTGTGATTTACATAATATGTTGAACCTTTATATGCTAGTTGAAATTATCAAATTATTGATTAAATAATATTGTGATATTGTATGAAATTCCCACCAAATGTAATTCTCATGCAAATATTCTCATGATAGATGATGATATCCACTAGTTCTGTATTATCTACTCGTTAATGAATTAATCATTATGGAACCCCTAAGGTTTATGATCAAGTCATTCTTTCTCTTATTTACAAAAGTTAAAGGGACCATTTGATGTTTTCGAATCTCCCCTTTATTCTTAAAGATATGCATTAGATGATAACTATGTCATGCCTTCTTTTGAAAGTTTCTATGAGAAATTTATAAGAGAGAAAAAAAATATCTTGCACATTGACACTCTTGATACATGTTTCAAATAGAAATCTTTTGTGGTTAAAAATAAAATGGTTTATAGGCCTTTTAAGAAATAGTCAAAAGGATCAAAACTGCCAAAAACACCAACCCCATTTCAATTACTCCAAATTATAACAAAGGGGAAAATCAAAGGAGACGAAGCCTTCTTGGACTTGTTCATTCTATAGCAAGGATGGGAATATTGATACTCATTGTTGGAAGGAGATGCAAAAATTAGAGGAAACATTGAATAAATCCAACATTAAGTTGGACTCTTCCTCTTCTTCTACTTCTAAACCTCATGCAATTTCTACTACAACATGTACTAGTAATACTAAATGTATTTTATACTTAGTGGCCTCTCATCATATGGCCTACAATAGGACTTTGTTTCCTTGCATTGATGATTGTACTTTCCATTACTCATTAGATGTTTTATAAGAATGAACCATGGAGTTATATACATGGAAAATCAATAATTTATTTTACGTTCATGTAACAGACCTCTCATTTCGTACAACAACAACCTCTTATAGCAAGTGCAGTTTTTTTTTTTTTGTCTGTGTGCGCATGTGTACAAGGGTAATAAATACATTCTACTCTGCATCACAACACAACGATGAACATGACGCATGAAACTGCGACCACAACATAACGACCTAAGACGCACATCAAGCATCTGGAAGCAAGAACGACAATCAACCGACGATAATAAGACTAACAACCTACATGTCCTACCCTGCAATGGTTAGGACCTCCAGGACACATAAGCAACGCTCAAGCCCAGGTTCCCATCGATTTTAACCATTTAAGGTCTCAGGGCTGGCGAGTGTTCTGAGGAACAAGGAGGTGTCTACATCCCACTGATCCAACATAAACTGCAATCCCAACTTTGATCATCATTCTTACCTAATCATCAATTATTCAAGGCATAAAAGATATTCTATTATACTTATCATTTTCCGAGAAACAATGAGTGTAAATGAGTAAAATACATCACATAATGAATCATAAATCAAGAGTGGAAATACGATTTTAATCTCAAGCAGCTTAACTATACATCTTGTTTTTAAGGAATGTCTTATAGGAGCATGTAAAGAGAAGCTATAATTACATATTTATTATGCGAACCCATAAGTACTCAATCTTCTTAAGTAATACAAAAATTTAACAATACTTTTACATTAGGTATCCATTATATGAAACTAATAACATCATTGATGAAATAAATAATAAGAAGTCACATGCAGGTGAAGATATGATAAGTACATACAGTAATGCGAGATATTATATGCTACCAGTCATTACAACTAATTAGTCGATTACTGAGATCTCCATTTAAAAAACTTCAATTAAGACCCTTACGGGCTATTTATTAATGAAATTCAATTCACACAATCCTCAAGATTCAATCACATGACCTCTTCTATATTTCTTCACCTTTAAGTAAGTACTTAATCAAGAAGGATTCACTCAATAAAAACACACCTATTATTGTTGACCTGAATCCTAAGATTGCTAAATCTCAACTCTTGGAAAACATTCATCAATATTTCTTAACAAGGAGAACATGATTAATTCCAACTACTAAGAGTGCATCTTATGATGGTCTATCCATTTTGGGACTTAGTGGCAAGTCTAAGATTGAGGCAATTACTTTCCCAACTCTAAGGGCTAATTAAATGTCCATTCCTTGAGGAATAATAACTCTTATAAGTCGTACAATTATGCTTCCTTATCGAAATGGGAAAAAGAACATTTAGTAAAAACTTACCAGAATTAATCCAAGTTGAAAAGTAATGCTAATTTAATAAAACTTACTAGAATTTATGCTATTTTGATAAAAGCTTACTAAAATTTGTGCAAGTTGATAATTAGGGCATGCCATGCTTTCTAATTTATAAGGAATAACTTAAAATAAGGATGGTTGTTTTTAACCAATGAGCATTATGAATTAAAGGGTCACTGAATTAAGAAGGGTCATTGCAATTTTGCCAGGCAGAATTTAATCATTTACGGAAATAATAAAAAAAATGATCTGGGAAAGAAATCTAGGTTTATCCCTCATATGGCCTGTCAGAGAACAATTACAACTGGACTGTAATCCCAAGCATTTTTGAGTCTGAGATAACGTCGCGCGCTATCGATTAAGCTATGCATGAGGAAAAGTAGGGCATTAATTTTGAGGCAGGGAGAAGCTTTAAATTTTATATATTTATTTTCTTTGGATGCAGACTTAGAACGATACTCCACGAAGACTTAATCAGATATAAATTTGTACTGGCAACGAATACCCATATGAATTGGGCTCTCGGAAAAAGAAAAGTTTTGGAAATGAGGAACATAGAGTCACAAGGATTTCAGTCTAAAATACAGGGTTCACCACGGAATTTCTTTTTCCAGAAATTAAATTTCATCCATAACAATGTGAATACGAATCTACCATTTCGCATTGGGAAGGAGGTTAACCAGACAATAAAAATAAAATCATTCTGACAACAAATCAAACATCGATCGCACAGATGGGTGAAGTCAGGATCTGAATTCGTTTTGCAAGAATCCCAGCAAAATTGTTGCAGAATGCCAGAAATATGTAATCGCCAACATACCAGAGAAATAAAATCTCCATTTGCAATATAAAATATAAAATTTCCATTTGAAATATGAAATTTAGAATCTCCATTTGAAATATAATATATAAAATCGCCATTTGAAATATAAAATATAAAATTGCCATTTAAAATATAAAATCGCTAACATACCCAAAATATAAAATCGCCATAGCAATATCTATCAAATCGATGTATGAGTTCGCTTATCATAAATGCAATAGCTATCATGGATTTCTATATAAATTGTTTTCATAAAGGAAAATCATTGTTATTACACATTAACACTTACCATAGGATATCTACATATTAACACTGTAATAATTTAACTACGATTACACCACATGGATGTATATACAACAATGAATTATAACTATAACAACGATTGTCAACGGATTGTAAAACTACATATCAATAATTTAAATGAGAATATACAACATCCAGGAATATACACCCATGAAGAGTAACGCAGAAGCATAAGGATCACACTGTCACAGTGGTAAGCATTAAGTATGGATACCTTGGTAATATCACAGTGGTATCATAAAAACACTGGTTCAATGCTAGAACTAATGCTATTGGTTTTATTCTACCTATTCACGTAGTTGAATTTTCAATTCTATTTACTGTAATCACCACTTCCATTGCTATAGTAGAAATAAATTGTCAATCCATCACAGGAGTAATATGATATTGTCATGTGTCAAAGCCAAGAAAATCGCGGTGTATTAACCATAAGGATCCAAACCAAGGAACAGTAAAACCCAAACCAGAATGTTGACCACAATAAATTTTAAGCAATCAAATGAATGGGCAAAAGCTCAAGACATAATTCATCTATTATTACTGTGCAGAGACAAAATTTGCGGAGAAAAAGGGCCATCAAAAATAGTCACAGGGTTAAGTTGTGAGGGAGGCGATGCAACACAGTGCGGGTTCATCCAGCAATATATAAAACATAGAGATAAACTTATCCAATGAATATAGAACGCAGAATAAAGAACTTCACCATCAATTAAATTTCAGGGTTATTAAACACATCAAGGAGCAAGGAAAACCATTCATCCAAGGACAACAGAGGTAGATGGATGATTTCATCCTTCGCTTCACCATCCTCGCATAGAAAAGTAGGGAGTTGAGATCCATAGGTCTTTTAACGCTAAGGCAATGACCGTAGATCAAGCTCCTGGCCAATTGCTCAGGCGAGGACTGACGTGCTAGGGATGAAGGAAAACAAACGCAAGGATCTCAGTCAACACCATAGGGCTATCAAGTCATGAGAGAACGAACACCATGGGAGATCAATCAACCAGACAATCAACTAGGCTAAGAAAAAGGGGTCCGCTATAATTCTAAACATCCAATCCAATTACAAATCAATAGGCAGATCCAAGCATAATTCCTAATGCATTCTACTCTACAAATAAAAGAGTGTATCGTTTCCTGATCACCTTCTTCGAATGATGTCCCGTGCTCCATGCCACTCCTTCTCACCGACTGTCGAGACCTCACTGGTACCTCCCAGCCAATGCTAGGGGTACTCTTCTTCCCCCTCAGCCCCCCAAGACGCAAAGGGACCACACACACTATCCAGAGGTTTCATCTAGCTCCCATCTCACCTCGCAAGGCTGAGCTACCACTCCTCTTCGAGATGGAAATCCCAACTATCACAAGTAAATCAGTCAAGTCGATATTTCTGTAGCGTAACATTACACAAACAGAAGATCCCCTTCTTCCTTCTCCTCCCTTTTTTTTATAGAGTTTTGAACCTCCTTTCTTTCCTAAAATCTCATTTAATTAAACTTTTAAAAATAATTTCCTAAAATTTCCTCTCCATACAAGCGTCCCCCATCCCCTACAATCCTCCAAAATTAATTTTTTTAATTAAGTATTTATCTTTATTTCCCTCACCCACCTAGAGTTACTCCTAGAATCAGTCCTTGGTGTCCCTAGATTCCCTTACAGGTTTTAAAGGCTTTCCCTATTATGAAATTGCTAATTCAGTTTAAAATTAGAAAGCTCTTAAATGTAGATTCCTTACTAAGTTGACTTCCCGCTTTTTCCCTTAAGTTCCGTTTTTTTCCCTTTTATGTTACCTCTTTTCCCTAGTTTCCTATTTTTTTATTTTTTTTCCCTCTTTCCCCTTTTTACTTAGAACTAAAAAGGCAGGAGTGGAATTTAACCCCTTTCCCTTTTATCATTAACTTAGTAAAATTTATATTATCAAAAGAAAAAACATTTAATTCCCTCATTACATTTTATAACCATAGATTTCATTTTTATGAAAAAATAATTTTTTTACTCCCTTCATGTTACAGATTTTATGAAGATCATAATTATCACCTAAGTTGTTTTTATTTTAAATATTATTATTTAATTAATTAATTAATTTTTTTTTTTTTTTAAAGGTAGACTAAAATTTTATCACTAACGTAATTTTAGAGTTAGAACTTAGATTTTGTACTGGGCGACAATTAATTAGGGAAATTGTTTTAAAATTTCTTAACTTGTTATTTGTCTTAGGGCCATCTAGGTTCATCCTTCTATCATCATCAAAGTGACGTGCCCTTCAGGATGCACTAGGTGCTCAAAGGGTGTCACTTGCCTCTTGACTGATTGGTAGACATCAATAACCCCTTGAGTTAACACTCCGCCAGGTGAATTTGTGGGAGACTAAGGGCTTCTAAGGAATAAGGCCATTGCCTTATTGCACGCCCCTTAGAATCATTGTGAGTGACTATCGCAGTCTGCCCTCATGGCATCATGGGTCCTCTCAAACTAGGTAATCGTTAACCTACAGTTCGATCCATGGTGAGAATGCTAGCAGGCTGTGGCAGGGCTGCTATCCACACCTCTCCCTCAACCTCTCTGGTATTCCTGTGTGACCCCTTTACTCCATATGTGAGTCTGGTCGGCAAGCTATCGTCAGCCTGCATCATCAAAAAATCATGTCAAAACATATCCACATCATATCATCTAGTCAGATGCACTAATATCATAGTAAAACAATCAAACCCCAAAGGCACACTCCCTGACTCGATCCAGAGTCCAAGGGGTTCCATCGATGCCTCTACATCCTCAAGGTCCAAAACCCTACACACTCAGTAAAACCAAGTCAATACCACCTGTCTATGTCAATGTAGTAAAACAACATGTCATCTACCCATAACGCATCATAATCAAAGTCAAATGTTTTAATAGCATAATAATCCAGATCACTTGCGAGCAAGTGTCCTCAAAGAATAAGTTTTCTTAGTGCACCAGAGCAGGATGTTACATACACCCCCTCTTGGTCTAAACTTTGTCCCGAAGTTTCACAGTATATATTCTGAAATAAGTGTATCACAGTATCATATGTCTATCTATCAAACAAAAATGGATATTGTTGGCGCATAGCATATGCGTCTTCCCAGGTCGCCGAGTGCAAACTATAATTTTCCCACTGGACCTTGACCTGATCTACCGTTCAACATCATAGCTATTGAACACGATGATCCAAGATGCATATTGGCTCAGCCATGAGCACTCCCTCATTGAATACCTGCAAAGAACTCATGTCAATAACATGTGTAGGATCACTAATATAATCTCTCAAAACACATACATGAAAAACATCATGCATACAGCTCAAGGAATCAGGCAAGGCTAGTTGATAGGCCATAGGCACCTTTCTCTCCACAATATCTAAGGGTCCCATGAACCTAGGAGAGATTTTAGGTCCCTTCCCAAACTTGATCGAACTCTTATGTGGTTTAACCCACAAGAAGACTCAATCACCGACCTCGTAACTACGGTTGAGGTGGTGCGCATCGACATAACTCTTCTATCGATCCTGTGCTTCTTTAATCCTTTGTATTGTTGTTTGCATTTTCTCTTCCATTTCTTGGATCATTTATGGTCCCACTAGGACCCTATCCTTGAGCCAATCCCAAATCAAAGGTGTTTGACATGGTTTCCCATAAAGAAACTTGAAAGGATCCATTTTAATGGTTCTCTGGTAACTGTTGTTGTAAGCGAACTCTACTAGAGGCAAGAATTCTTCCCAATGATTTTGTTGGTCCATCACGTACATGCGCAACATGTCCTCCAAGGTTTGGTTCATTCATTCAGTCTGTCCATCAGTCTTTGGGTGATACGCAGTACTAAAGTTAAGTTGGGTTCCCAAGGCCTCTTGGAAACTCGTCCAAAATCATCCAGTAAACATCGATCCTTGATCGGATATAATCCTCTTAGGCATGCCATGCAGCCTCACAATCTCACTAATGAAAACTCTAGCTATGTTAGGTGTCTGATATGTTGTACACACAGGAATAAAGGGAGCATTCTTCATCAGAGTGTCTACTACCATGAAAATCGAGTCATGCCTCCTTGCCGTCAGTGGCAATCCAACAATAAAATCCATCAAAATAACCTCCCATTTTTATTTTTAAATGGCATATGGTTGTAGAAATCCTGTTGGGTGTCTATGTTCAACCTTTACCTACTGACATTCTAGACATCTAGCCACATAGTTGACTATGTCGACCTTCATTCCCTTCTAGAAGAATATGGTATGTCGACCTTCATTCCCTTCTAAAAGAATAAGGGTTTAAGGTCTTCCCTCATCTTCGTGAATCCCGGATGAGCCATGTATACCGCTCTATGAGCCTTGCTTAGGATCAAAATCCTCAAATTATCATTGGGCAGTACATCGATTCGACCTTTAAACCTTAATAAGCCATCGCTATCAAATGAAAATCCCTCAAATCGTGGTACCATCATTGTGTTTTTTCTGATAAAACCCTCGACCTCTTTGTACCAGTCATCATCACACTATAAAGTTAGAATATTTTCACGTAGATTCGTCTAAAGAGGAAACACCGAAAATATGCGTGGTCTCCAACTCAATGCATCCGCCACTCTGTTCACCGTTCCTTTTATGTAAGTAATCTCAAAGTCATACTCGCTAAGCAATTCTGACCAATGTCGTTGTCGTGCATTCAAGTCACTTTGCGTAAATATGTGTCGTAGTCCACAATGGTCAGTATTTAGTTCAAATTTTCATCCAACAAGGTAGTGTCTCCAAACCTTCAAGGCATATACGATGGCTAATAACTCCAAATCATGCGTCGTGTAGCTCTCCTCATGCCTTCTCAATTTCTTCAAAATGTAAGCAATCACTTGTCCGTCTTGCATCAAGACTCTGCCTAAGCCTTCCTTGGATGCGTCAGTGCATACCAAGAAGTCTGCATCCATGTCAGGGACCTTTAGTATCAGTGCAGTTGTCAACAATTCCTTGAGCCTCCGAAACGCTTCCGCGCATTTCTCGGTCCAAGCAAACTTCTTGTTCTTCTTCTGCAACTCTGTGATCAGATTTGCTATCCTCGAAAATCCCTCGACAAACCATCGATAATATCCTGCTAAACCCATGAAGCTATGCACTTTTGGGACATTCGTAGGTGCAAGCTATTCCATAATAGCCTCGAACTTGGCTGGATCCACGACGATGCCTTCGCTGGAGATGACATGCAGTAAGTAATGAATCTTCAATTGGTAAAATGAGCATTTGGACAATTTCCCATACAATTTGTGCTCTTGCAAACATTGTAGTACCAAGTGTAAGTGCTCATCATGTTCCTCTATCATACGAGAGTAAATCAAAATATCGTCAATGAACACTTGGAAAAACTTGTCCAAGTACTCGTGGAACACCCCATTCATCAAAATCATAAATACCCCTGGGCATTTGTCAGTCCAAACGGTAAAACTGTAAACTCGTAATGTCTAAACCTCATCTTAAAGGCGGTCTTAGGGATGTCATTCTCCTTGATCTGTAACTGGTGATACCTTGATCACAAATCGATCTTGGAGAACACCGTCGCACTCTTCATTTGATCGAGCAGATCATCAATTCTCGGAAATGGATATTGATTCTTGATCATATCCTTGTTCAATTAACGGTAGTCAATGCAAAGCCTCCACGACACATCCTTATTTCGTATGAAAATAATAGGTGCACCCCATGGTGACACACTAGAACGTATCATCCCCAGGTCCAGCAACTCCTTCAGTTGCATCTTCAATTCTTGTAACTCCGGGGTCGACATTTGATAAGGTGTTCTTTCTATCGGTTCAGTCCCTAGTCTTAGGTCTATGGTAAATTCCAATTCCATTTTTGGCGGCATCCCAGGTAACGTTTATGGAAATACGTCCACAAATGCCTTCACCACCGGAAGGTTTTCTAGACCTTCCGCTACTCCCTTCTCATTTAACGCAATGATCGCATAAAGCTTGCACCCCTTGTGCATACTCTTCCATAGTTGTAAGGAAGAGATGAACCTCAGGGAAACTCCCTGGTTCCGTCCTACAGTCACCTGTCTATGTCCCTCATCATCGACCAAGCTCAATCATTTTGTCTTATAGTTGAGTATCGCCTCATGCGATTCTAACCAGTCCATACCAATTACGACATCATAATATCCTAGGATCGTGGCGTACAGGTTGTCCCTTGTGAGAAAATCTCCCAAGTTAAGAACACATCCTGTAACCTTTCTTCCAACCTTTTGTTTGGCTCCTAAATCCATCTCCACGAAGCTAAACTGATCCTATTCAACTGCCTTTACCTTAATCCTTTTTAGCGCTGCACCAGTAATGAAACTCTCGGTAGCACCGAGATCTATCAAAATACTAAGGGTTTGGTCAACGATGGTACCTGTCATCTCGAGGATAGTTGACTGACGCTCTATATGGTGGTTATTCACTGCTACATGAATCCAATGGGCCTTGCCCATATCTCCCACAGTAGTTGGTCCAGCTAATCCAAACACTCTAGTTCTCTCCACTAGGCAGTCACACTGGTAGTGTGGCTCTCCACACGTCCAACACCCCTTCTTCGACCCAGTAATCCTGGTACCTGAAGTAGAAAGTGACGGTCCACCGGCCTGGAATCCTGGTATGTTTTGCTGAACAGGCCTAAATTGTTGTTGCTGCGATCGATGTTGCTACTGATGTTGGGGTCCCCAATAAGGTGTATGCTGTTGAGGCGACAGTCTCCGAGGTGTAGTGAAGGTGTATCCCCTATAGAAGCCACGGTATCCCGACATACATCTGGTTGGTGTCTGGTGCTACTATGCTCTAGATGACACCTGCCTTGGTGGTCTCACTGGAGTCTTGGTATGACCCCCACTAATAAGCTCCTCCTCTGCTATGAGGGCCTTCTAGACGACATCATGCAAGGTTTGAGGCATCAAAATCCTAACCTTTGCATACAGACTGCCGTTAAGGCCGAACACAAACCTATTGACCTTAAGTTTCTCAATGTTAAGGTGTGGAGCATACCGGAGCAGCTCTATAAAATGGGCCTCGTATTCGGGCATCATACAACCTCCTTGTCATAAGGCGTTGAATTCATTAAGATGACACTCAATGAATTCCTCTGAAAGGTACCTCTCTCGGAACTGTTCCTCGAACAGTTGCCATGACACATCTTTGACGGCCATGTTCAGCTATGGTAGGAGTGTCTTCCACCACAGAAGAGCGCTCCCCTTCAGTTGAAAGACCGCCATGTGGACCTTCATGTTGGAGGTATAATTACAAAGTGCGAAGCACAATGTCATATTCTCCAACCATGCCTCGGTATTTGCGCCATCCGGGGCACCAAATAACTCAGGAAATTTGACCTTCTTGAGTTCACGGTGAATGCTACCAGTACCAACCGGAGCGCACGGTCGAACCTCAGCAGGTGCCGGTGCGCTAGCCTCATCTCTGTCCAAACGGTTGATCAGTGCCTCGAACAAGCACTGAAAAGATCTCATCATTATGACTACATCACCAACTTCTATCTACTCCTGTCCGAGAACCTGCTCATCTCCCTGGCAGTTAGAACCCTCAGGTGTGGATGCTACTAGAGGCGTCGCACCTCCTCCCCTAGCACCCCATCGTCTGCCTCCGTGGCGTACTCTAACCATGATTACCTGCATGCACACAATTCAACTCAATTAGAAACTGTATAACCAAATCATATCAACGAAAGCCGTAGCGATCCCAAGTCGCGGGTTGAACCTCGCTCTAATACCACATGTAACAGACCTCCCGTTTCGTACAACAACAACCTCTTATAACAAGTGCAATTTTATTTTATTTTATTTTATTGCGTGTGTGCACGTGGACAAGGGTAATAAATACATTCTACTCTACGTCGCAACACAATGATGAACATGACGCATGCAACTACGACCACAACATAATGACCTAAAATGCACATCAAGCATCCGGAAGCAAGAACGAAAATCAACCAATGATAATAAGACTAATAACCCGCCCGTCCTACCCTACAACGGTTAGGACCTCCAGGACACATAAGCAATGCTCAAGCCCAGGTTCCCATCGATTTTAACCATTTAAGGTCTCAGGGATGGTCACTATTCTGAGGAACAAGGAGGTGTCTACATCCCACTGATCCAACATAAACCGCAATCCCAACTCTGATTATCATTCTTACCCAATCATCAATTATTCAAGGCATAAAAGATATTCTATTATACTTATCATTTTCCAAGCAACAATGAGTGTAAATTAGTAAAAGACATTGCATAATGAATCATAATCAAGAGTGGAAATATGATTTTAATCTCAAGCAGCTTAACTATACATCTTGTTTTCAAGGAATGTCTTCTAGGAGCATGTAAAGAGAAGATATAATTACATATTTATTATGAGAACCCATATGTACTCAATCTTCTTAAGTAATACAAAACTTTAACAATACTTTTACATTAGGTGTCCATTATATGAAACTAATAACATCATTGATGAAATAAATAATAAGAAGTCACATGCAGGTGCAGATATGAGAAGTACATACAGTAATGCAAGATATTATATGCTACCAGTCATTACAACTAATTAGTCGATTACTGGGATCTCCATTTTAAAAACTTCAATTAAGACCCTTACAGGCTAGTTATTAATGAAATTCAATTCATACAATCCTCAAGATTCAATCACATGACCTCTTCTATATTTCTTCACCTTTAAGTAAGTACTTAATCAAGAACGATTCATCCAATTAAAACACACCTATTATTGTTGACTTGAATCCTAAGATTACTAAATCTCAACTCTTGGAAAAAATTCATCAAGATTGCTTAACAAGTAGAACATGATTAATTCCAACTACTAAGAGTGCATCTTATGATGGTCTATCCATTTTGGGACTTAGTGACAAGTCTAAGCTTGAGGAAATTACTTTCCCAACTCTAAGGGATAATTAAATTTCCGTTCCTTGAGAAATAATAACTCTTATAAGTCATACAATTATGCTTTCTTATCGAAAGGGGGAAAAGAACATTTAGTAAAAACTTACCAGAATTAAACCAAGTTGAAAAATAATGCTAATTTAATAAAACTTACTAGAATTTATGCTATTTTGATAAAAGCTTACTAAAATTTGTGCAAGTTGATAATTAGGGCCTGCCATGCTTGCTAATTTATAAGGCATAACTTAAAATAAGGATGGTTGTTTTTAACCAATGAGCATTATGAATTAAAGGGTCACTGAATTAAGAAGGGTCGTTGCAATTTTGCCAGGCAGAATTTAAGCGTTTACGGAAATAATAAAAAAAAAACGATCTAGGAAAGAAATCTAGGTTTATCCCTCCTCTGACCTGTTAGAGAACAATTACAACTGGACTATCATCCCAAGCAATCTGAGTCTGAGATAACGCCGCATGCTACCGATTAAGCTGTGCGTGAGGAAAAGTAGGGCATTAATTTCAAGGCAGG
>ML794946.1:243059-253961 GCA_009831015.1 Picea engelmannii
ATATATATATATATATATATATATTTTGGACGCAAACTTAGAAAGATACTCCATGAAGACTTAGTCTGATCTAAATTTGTACTGGCAGCGAATACCCATACGAATTGGGTTCTCGAAAAAAGAAAAGTTTTGGAAATCAGGAACACAGAGTCACAAGGATTTCGGTCTAAAATACAGGGTTCATCACGGAATTTCTTATTCCATAAATAAAATTTCATCCATGACATAGTGAATACGAATCTACCATTTCGCATTGGGAAGGAGGTTAACCAGACAATAAAAATAAAATTATTCTGACAGCAACTCAAACATCGATCGCACAGATGGGTGAAGTCGGGATCTGAATTCATTTTGCAAGAATCCCAACAAAATCACTGCAGAATGCCAAAAATATATAATCGCCAACATACCAGAGAAATAAAATCGCCATTTGCAATATAAAATATAAAATCGCCATTTGAAATATGAAATTTAGAATCGCCATTTGAAATATAATATATAAAAACACCATTTCAAATATAAAATATAAAATTTCCATTTAAAATATAAAATCCCTGACATACCCAAAATATAGAATCGCCATTACAATATCTATCAAGTTGATGTATGAGTTCGCTTATCATAAATGCAATAGCTATCATGGATCGCTATATAAATTGTTTTCATAAAAGAAAATCACTGCTATTACACATTAACACTTACCACAGGATATCTACGTATTAACACATAGTAATAATTTAACTACGATTACACCACATCCATGTATATACAACAATAAATTATAACTATAACAACGATTGTCAACGGATTGTAAAACTACACATCAATAATTTAAATGTGAATATACAACATCCAAGAATATACAGCCACGAAGAGTAACGCAAAAGCATAAGGATCACACTGTCACAGTGGTAAGCATTAAGTATGGATACCTTGGTAATGTCACAATGGTATCATAAAAACACTGGTTCAATGCTAGAACTAATGTTATTGGTTTTATTCTCCCTATTCGCGTAGTTGAATTTTCAATTCTATTTACTGTAATCACCACTTCCATTGCTATAGTAGAAATAAACTGTCAATCCATCACAGGAGTAATATGGTATTGCCGTGTGTCAAAGACAAGAAAATCACGGTGTATTAACCATAAGGATCAAAACCAAGGAACAGTAAAACCCAAACCAGAAAACTGACCACAATAAATTTTAGGCAATCAAATGAATGGGCAAAAGCTCAAGACAAAATTCATCTATTATTATTGTGCAGAGAAAAAATTTGCAGAGAAAAAGGGCCATCAAAAATAGTCACAGGGTTAAATTGCGAGGGAGGCGATGCAACACAGTGCAGATTCATCCAACAATATATAAAATGCAGAGATAAACTTATCCGACGAATATAAAACGCAGAATAAAGAACTTCACCATCAATCAAATTTCAAGGTTATTAAATGCATCAAGGAGCAAGATAAACCATTCAGCCAATGATAACAATAGAGGTAGATGGCTGAGTTCATCCTTTGCTTCACCATCCTCACACAGAAAAGAAGGGCATTGAGATCCATAGGTCTTTTAACGCTAAGGCGATGACTGTATATCAAGCTCCTGGCCGACTGCTCAGGCGAGGACTGGCATGCTAGGGACGAAGAAAAACAAATGCAAGGGTCTCAGTCAACACCATAGGGATGTCAATTCATGCAAGAACGAAGACCATGGGAGACCAATCAACTATAAAATCAGCTAGGCTAATAAAAATGGGTCCGCTATCATTCTAAACATCCGATCCAATTACAAATCAATAGGTAGACTAAAATTTTATCACTAGCGTAATTTTAGACTTAGAACTTAGATTTTGGATTGGGCGAAAATTAATTAGGGAATTTTTTTTTAAATTTCTTAACTTGCTATTTGTCTTAGGGCCATCTAGGTTCATCCTTCTATCATCATCAAAGCGACGTGCCCTTCAGGATGCACTAGGTGCTCCAAGGGTACCACTTGCCTCACCTGTTCCCTTGCGCGACGTGCCCTTCAGGACGCACTACGTGCTCCAAGGGTGCCACTCGCCTCTTGACTGATTGGTAGACATCAATAACCCTTGGAGTCAACACTCCTCCAGGTGAACTTGTGGGAGACTAAGGGATTCTAATGAATAAGGCCCCTGCCTTATTGTGTGCCCCTTAGAATCATCGTGAGAAACTGTCGCAGTCTGCCCTCATGGGATCGTGGGTCCTCTCGAACTAGGTAATTGTTAACCTACAGTTCGAGCCACGGTGGGAGTGCTAGCAGGTTGTGGCAGGGTTGTTGTCCACACCTCTCCCTCAACCTCTCTGGTAGTCGTGTGTGACCCCTTTACTCCATATGTGATTCTGGTCGACAAGCTATCATCAACCTGCATCATCAACAAATCTTGTAATAACATATCCACATCATATCATCTAGTCAGATGCACTAATATCATAGTAAAACAATCAAACCCCAAAGGCACACTCCCTGATTCGATACAGAGTCCAAGGGGTTCCATCGATGCCTCTGCATCCTCAAGGTCCAAAACCCTTCACACTCAGTAAAATTGAGTCAATAGCACCTGTCTATGTCAATGTAGTAAAAAAACATGTCATCTACCCATAACACATCATAATCAAAGTCAAATTTTTTAATAGCATAATAATCTAGATCACTTGCGAGCAAGTGTCCTCAAAGAATAAGTTCGCTTAGTGTGCTAGAGAGGGGATGTTACAATTCTATAGCAAGGATGGGAATATTGATACTCATTGTTGGAAGGAGATGCAAAAATTAGAGGAAACATTGAATAAATCCAACATTAACTTGGACTCTTCCTCTTCTTCTTCTTCTAAACCTCATGCAATTTCTACTACAACATGTACTAGTAATACTAAATGTATTTTATACTTAGTGGCCTCTCATCATATGGCCTACAATAGGACTTTTTTTCCTTGCATTGATGATTGTACTTTCCATTACTCATTAGATGTTTTATAAGAATGAACCATGGATTTATATACATGGAAAATCAATAATTTATTTTACACTCATTATCTCACATCCTGTTTTCTTTAAATTTACCAAATCACTCATTTAGATGATGGAACAATTGTTCATTTTTCATTACAGAATATTGTAATTTGAGATCTCAAGTATCTATATCAGGTAATTACTTCTAGACATCCTAATTATTCTTCAAGATTTTACAAGTTTGAAAAATTTGAACATTAATTACCTACCAATTTCTTCATTTCTTATGTTGACGACTTGAATAAAACTTGATATGTGTGGCTTGGTCATTTAAACTACTGCTACTTGTGATAGGTTTCCAAGCACCATATGGTATGTAGAATTCCTCTTTCCTATTATAATGATGGTGTTTGATGTGTTTTCTTAGTTGCTAACCATCACCAAGATAAATTTCCGTTAGGACAATCATGTCAAGAACATGTACAATATAGATGGTTCACCATGATATTAGTGGTCCATTTCCCACTCCCTACTTTTTCGATGCACGCTATTTTCTCACATGTATTGACCATTTCACCTAGCATGTTTGAGTATACTTTTAAAAAAAATAATAACATTAATTTTCAAAATAACAAGTAAATATTGAGCACTTATATCTTAATAGGGGATAGTCCAAGAAACTAGTTGCATAAGATAAATTATCCAACCAACCATATGTATCCAGTGTAGATACCACCCCCAAGTCAATATGAGGCCACTAGGGTGAAGGAATTAAGATGGAGGCTTCTATATCACTCAACCCAAACCATTTTCTCTCATTAATACTTAGTGTATTTGTTCCCTAAATATCACTCTGGGCATCTTCTCCAACCATCAAATAACCATTCAACCCTCTCTGACTACCCCACACAACACACAGAAGATATTCCTTTTATATTCTCAAAAATCCCTCAAGGATATTCTTTCCTTTCAGTGCTCTTCAGTTTGAGGGAAAAGGTATCCAATATATTAAGTGGTTTCTAGGAATAGCCTACAAAATAACAATTGTCTCTCAAGCTTCTAGTGAGTAGAAAATACATAGTGAGTGAAGGATTCCTAACTTCCCCATCCTATATTCCCTCTTTAAACCATCTTTGTTTCATTCAATGTCTATAATACCTCTTTCATAGTGTTTATTTGGTGCATTTCTAGATTTGTTTATTGCTAGCAATGGACAAACCCCACATGAGCAACATAGAGAATGAACATCAAGGAATCATAGAATGAATGAAATGAATGACAAATGAGAGAATTGATGGTAATGGTGGTTTTCATTATTGATGGAATTATAAATGAAGTACTTGTACTCTTCCCCAAATGATCATGCAGATCCCACACTTCAATAACTATGTGAGAAGACTTCTCCAACAACCTCTACATGCATTCAATGATTTCTTTTTATAAGTAAATAGAGGTAAAGAACATGGTGGAAGGAGATGATATATAGGCTTAACATTTGGTAATAGAGGATTTGATTTCCAATACGTCCCCTTTCCTCTTCCCCTCTCGTGGAATCATATCCCTTCTTGTGCTTTATACAACAATCTTGTACCATTATCTGTTATGTTCCAACATTAATATTTACATAGCTTGAGTTCATCATATAAATCCTACCACATGGTCCATAGAAGTATATTTACACCATACATTCCTAGACTTTCACTAGTCAACCTTGGCCTTGATCTTTGTGCTAGGAATCCATACTAACATATTTACATCATTTACATATGGGATCATCTATTTAAACCTGCATGGCTCAAATATTATCATTAGAACCACACATTTACTATAGAAATGGAACATATAACAATTTCTTTGTTCTTAATGCCTTGTATTCTTCGGGGATTAATCACTTCAACTATCTTTGATGGTTCCATGATAGAGATATTCAAAGTACAAATGAGATGGATGTTTGTTGTCCCAACCATTCTCACTACCGTTAGTAAAAGGGTAATGTATATGGGCTATAACAAATCTTTTTTGTTGTTGATTTCCATACGTAGTGTTTTCTCCCCTCAAGCATGCCTATCACATATGTTCAACTATAAAAGAAATGCCTATTTCATAGGTGTAACCTTTCGGTTGGTACTAAAATCCTTAGGAGATGAGAGCATATAAGGCTACTTTCACTAGGTATGCATGATGAAAGGATTTTTTTATATCCAAAACTCACCTTCACTAAGTGTAATTTTGAATTTACCCGATTTTTATTCTTGATTTCCTTTTATTTCCCCCCCAAAAAAATATAAAAATATCAAATCACACCATCTTTGTAATAGGTAAAAACAAAATCTCCTCTAGAGCCATCGAGATTATTCACAATAAGATATTCGCTACAATTGTGAAGTTCTTATCAATAAAATTGTTATTTCTATGAGATATAAGCATAGTCAATTACAGATTTGATAATTTCCTTCATTCCCTTATGGAAATGATTCCACAAACGAATTTTTTTTCTGGTGCAAGATAACATAAAATGGATTTCCTTATAATTGTAAATATGTTTTCATTCTATTACAATTTATTCTTTAAAATGGGAACATATATGGAATATTTGGAATAATTGTTCATTAGTAATATGAACAATAATGGAAAAAATACCAGATTTGGTAATCTTGAGAAGTCTAATTCGATCATGATCTGAACAAATAAAGAGTTAAACGATTGATCATTACATAATGAGAATGAAATGTCCACCCAACAATTGTGTTCTTTATCCATATAGGTAAAGGAATATCGAGAAATATATAATCATCATTACACATGATCATTTCGAAAGAATTAGTTCTTATACAGTTTATAAGATGATCACTATAGATCCATTAATGATCATAATATGGAATGGATCAATTAATCTCTCTCAAATTATTGATTGGGTGATCTGAATAAGATCATCAGATCAAAAAGGATGACTGAGGATTTCCTAAAATAGTAGGAAGTTTGATAGCATGTCCTTTTATCTTTATTTATTATCTATTTATTTCAAAAATATTGAATTTTTCATACCCGAACAAAAATAATTCGCAATAAAGTTGTTATTCAGTAATTTTGTGAATTAAAACTAAGAGATCTCATAGAAAATATGGCTGAGTGGTTCAAGGCGTAACATTGGAAAGAGTATGTAGGATTCTTCTTATCGAGGGTTCATATCCCTCTCTTTCTGTATCTTCACCCTAATATTTGATTCTCATCCATTGTTTTTCCAATCTATTGAATCCCAATAAGACGATCTCCTAATTTTGGAATCAATCTCCTTCTATTTGTGATATAGAAAATAGAATGAACATTGGTTCATGGTATAGGAAAGGTAAAGACCATTTTAAGAAGCAATAAAAGTATCATGGATAACAAGTAATGTACAAAAGTATTATAAAATGTCCCTTTCGAGGAGGGGAGGAATAAGCGAGAAGAACATAATTTCCATATTTCCAGCAGTCGAACCCCTCCTTTTCATTTCATTCTCGATTCAATCTTGATGGGAGTAATACTCTACAACCAACAATTCATTAATATTTAAACTAATCCATTTACTATATATTATTTGATTGATGAATCCTTTATATTGTAATGAATTAAAAGTAAAATGACTTGGCAATTTATCCCTTTGGAACAAATCTATATTCTTCCTAATGATAGCTCTCAATATTTGTTGATCTCTTATAGTAATCACAACTTTAGGTTTGTAAGGGTAACTTGGTATATTTGCTATATGGTCATTGACCTATATATTTCCATGATTAACTAACTGTCTGGCACCAATAATGGTGGGATCCATACCCAATTTAAAAATAATATTATCCGAACGCATTTCAATTAATTGTAATAGGATCTTTCCCTTTGATCCTTTACCTGTTCTAGCAATATGAACATATTTCAGCAATTTTTACTCTGTTAGTCCATAATGAAAACACAAGTTATTTTTTTCTTTTGGTCGGATATGATATTGAGATATTTTCCTGGAAGAAGACCGATTCATAGAATATTTTCTTCTTTTGGGTCTTTTACTAGTGATCCCTAATAAAGTTTCCAGACTATGAATTATTTCTTAATGAGGTCCCCGATAATCGATCATAAAAGCTCCTTATTCAATTAACAACTAGTGTTGGAAAGAAGAAATAATAGTATAACCCGTATGAGTACTAGAATATTTTATATGGAAAATTAATATCTTTCTCCAATTTGTTATAGATCCTAATATCTCCAACCATTCATCCCATTCCTAATTGGGAGTAAGTGATCATGGCATGAAAGACACAATGAATGATCAGAGGAGTATTCGCCATTATATCATGATCCTAACAAAACATTGTGGATTATGGGACTGAGAGGAATGGAAAAGATCCAACTATCAAGATCAAGAAGATGATCATCAATTTACAAGTGTGATTCTCTAACCTTTGACCTAAGTAGGCTCAATGGAATATAACTCCTCATTTAATTGGTGTGAGATCTAGGGATTCTTTTGGAATCCTAACTATTATAGCATGAAACAAATTCAATGATGCAATCTAGATTACAATTACAACAGAACATTATTTGAATGTGGAGTCCCTCAAGGGAAAGAAAAGAGAAGTAAGGGTCAGTTGATATCGATCATTTTAAGCACTCTTCCAAATTGACTAGGAGAGGATAATAAAATTCAATTTCAAATGCATAAATAATTATACATAATCTCATCTAATACATTCTAGGGGTCAAAACCAGGGTATTACACTGATGAACTACTCATCACTATAAGTGATCACCAATAGATCAACCATATGAGGTATATCCCTATGACTCAATTGAGATGTCCAACTTAGGCCCTTTTCATTACTTCATTGGTCGTAAATTCTGAGAGTCAAAGAAGGGATTTTTGTTTCACAACATGAGTCTGCTCCTAACCTTCTTCAAAAGTTTCACATGCAATACTACAAGCTTTCCTCCACTCATTACAACTAGGTATGAAACATTTTTCTAAGTTATCAACACCTAAGGTTGATCCTACTTTGTATACATATACGGTAGAAAGTTTTCTCTACTTGACCCATTCCCAACTAGATAGTTCTTTCTTCATTGGTTTAGTGTCTTGTTTCATAAAATATTCACATGACAGTCATTGGAAAGTAGAAAAGTGCATCTTTCAATATATTCAAGGTAATTATCAGTTTGGCATCAATTATATTGTAGGGGACTCTTCTTCCTTAGTGGTTGTTACATACTTATAGTGGGAAGGGATCATTAATGATTGGAAAAATACTTCTAGATATATTTTCCACCTTAGTTTAGGTCCTGTCATATTTTCTAGCAAGAAATACCATTATATTGCCCTTTTTTCTACATAGGTATAGTACGAGAGAGTTGACAATGCCAACTAAAAAGATTTTGGATTTTAGAATTACTTGCACAATTTAGTTTTCCCCATGATCTGCCTACTACTCTTTGGTGCAATAATTAGAGTGAGATTCACCTTGTATAAAATACAATTGAGTACTAGAACACCAAACACATTGATATCCATACACACACACAAAAACAAAAACTCATTCATGATCAAGTTCCTAACTAATAGTTTTGTCATTCATAAGATTAGGGTGTAAATATTTTTACTAAGCCCTGAGATGAATCCAAGTTTGAACATTTCCAATCTTTGCAAAGGTGAAGGAAAATGTCATTATGGAGGGATAACATTTAATCCCTCCTTCCTCCCCACCAAAGTCCAAGTCAATATTATGGGGGGATGTTGGTGCATAATTATTTGTGAATGTACAATAATTATTTATGCACAATAATTTATAATAAATAATTCTACATAATAAATTAGCTTTGTATATATTGAAAATAAGTTGTGGAATCATAAAAACCAAACATTGTAATGATCAAAACAATCATTGGAAATATGAAGAACATGTTGATTCATTTTAGTTTACCTATCTTGATACTATCATGCATTGGTGGATCCCAAGTTGGAATCACTTTAACAAATATTGGCGATATATTGCCAACATCGCTATATATTGCAATTCTCTTATCTCGGTGATATTATCACTATAAAAAAATCGTGTTTTTTTCAAATTTTAAATATATCATGAAATTTTGAATTCATCGTAATATGTTGGAAAAATATTGTGAGAAATTGGAAAACATTGACTGAATCAACAAATTTTTAGACTTTTTTCGCTCAATTTTAAGAGGGAAAGAAAGGGATTGAGAACAAAGGGGTTATTCAATATTACATTTACCCATAAAAGGGCCAGAGGGAGTGGGTTTCTTTATATCTTTAAAATATTGAAAAAAATTGAATATTTTTATATTTTTTAAAGTTTACTATTTCCCCAATGTTTACAAAAAGTTTATTTTCAGACCCTTGGCAATATATTTTCCAACACAATGTTTGCAACATTGGTTGCAAGTAATCTTAATTTGAAACATGAAACAATTTTAGTATTAGCTTGTTGTTATTTCTTGTGATCCTGTAACCATGTTAAAATTCAAACATAGTATTACAATAGTCATGATAGAATTTTTAATTCAAAATTCCAAAGTGGGACTAGGAAATTTTATCCATATTTGAACTGTTGAAGTCAATTCAAAATATGGATTAAAGCTATGAATCCCTTATTATAGAATATAACTACTTTTACCGTGAACCAAGGGCTTGCATCATGAACAACAAACGAATCCATCTATATGATATATAATGAAATGAAAAACTGCTAGCATAGGGTGAATCAATATTGTATATCTAAGAAAAACACCCCAATTATCATAGATGCAAGTTGGAGGTATTCCTATTTGGAAATAAACCATTGAATTTGAAAATTAATATATAGTTTGAGAAAGTTTCCTCTTCTTGTTTGATCTAAGACGATCTAACTTTCAAATTAAAAAAAAAACATTATTTTCAAAAAACATATATTGAATTAAAGGATTATTTCATAAGAGACCAACTTTAAACAAGAACCTTCCGAGAAATAACAGAACATAAAAGAAAACATTAACATTCTCTTAGAATATAATTTCCAATTATGTTTCCCTCAAAAACTTTATTTTAAAGAAAAAACACCATTCTCTAAAATATCATGTCTCTTGCAATCGTTGTCTTCTACACTTTTCAATCTCTCCATTCTTTGTATTCCTAAATCTCTTGCAATCATTATCACATGCATTTTGTAGCCTTTTCATTATTCGTATTCTAAAATTCCACTTTTCTTGTATTATCTCTACTATTTTCTTTGATATTTCCCTTCACTCACCCATATTTCATTGTTGGATTCATTATGGGATTTTTCATGACCCCACAGGGCACTTGCCTAGATTTTGTGATAGTGCACCTCCTAAGAGCATGTGACAACGCAAAGGTTCTTACTTGGTTGCTTGGAAACACCAAGAGTACTTTGTCTGAAATACACTTCTTCACCTAGAGCATTCCCATAATTTGTTCTAGGCTATGGGGGATTCACACTCCAACTGTGCAACTCACTTGTATACTTAGAAAATATTGTTAAAAATTTAACACTTAGTTGTTTAAATATACATCCAAGAACATGCAAAACCAAGAGAACACTTGTGAAACAAACAAGAGACACACAAAAAAATAGTGTGGGTAGAAGATGATGTACCTAACACCAGGATAAGTCTTATGGATGATTTTAGGGGAGAAATTTCGCTCATGGTCTAATTTTGCATGGTTTTTCCAAAAACGTGATTCGCTATTTTGAAAATGATTCGCCCAAATTCTATAGGATAAAATTATTTTACCTTAAAAATCTCCAAAATTTTATAAAAACTATATAGATTCCTTAGAAATTTGAATATTTTTACAAAAATATCATCAAACATTTATAGTTGGCATATGAAGGATTAGTAAGATTCACCAAGGTTTCTACATTTTGAAATAAATTTCCATCCTTAA
>ML794946.1:262888-273937 GCA_009831015.1 Picea engelmannii
ATTAAGGAGTAAATTAAGGAATGATTAAGGAGTAAATTAAGGAGTAAATTTAAGGAGTGATTAAGGAATAAATTAAGGAGTAATTTATGGAGTGATTAAGGAGTAAGTTAAGGAGAAATTAAAGGAGTGATTTTTGAGTAAGTCAAGGAATTGAGTCTTTTAAATATTAAAAAGAAATTAATTTTGGAGAACCAGAGGGATGTGTGACACTTGGACGACAGAGAACGTTTAGAGGGTTGTCATTAAAAATTAATTAATTAATGATTTAGGAATTAGGTCAGTCTCAAAATTCTATAAAAGGAGGGGAAAGGAAGGAAGAAAGGGGGGGGAACGATTAGCGTAACGTTACGCTGCTGAGTTGTGGCTTGACGGGTTGGTTGTGAGGAGTTGGGTTTATCTCAGTTGTGTTGGAGTGGTAGCTCAGCCGTGGAGGCAAGCTGAGACACTAGTCTATCTCTGGTTCTTTTGTGGCCCCTTTGCGGCTCGGGGGGCTAAGGGGGAAGTAGAGTACCCCTAGCGTTTGGCTGGGAGGTACCGGTGAGCCTTCTACGGTTGGAAAGTGGGATGCGGCACGGAGCGCGGGACACAGCACAGAGTGTGGGACGTCTTCCAATGTGGCGTAAGGCAAAGGTACGATTTTAATTGGTAAAGTAGAAAGTGTTTTATATTCGGCAAATGATTGTTATTGGTGATAATATGATGAGATTGTTTGGCATTATATTTTGCAATTTCATTCAGCAATGATATTGTAGATTTTGTTTATAGTTTGATCATGTGTTACTTTAGTTATGATGTCATGTGTTTTTGCATTGATATGAATTATGTGAGTTGTTAATTTCTTGGTTCTTTTTAAAAGAAAAAAAAAAAAAATTCCTATTGTACTTCGCTATTCATAGACATAACGAAGGGGGCGTTACACTCAACTTCTATTCAATAAAGAAATATGTTGAAACTGTAAAATGCAGAATGAAACAATCTTGTTCAAATGGTGGTAGTTAATCTCTTAGAAGAGATGTGGCAGCTACACGCATTCACCTGAACACATTAAATGAGGTCTCCAAACCTTCTTGGTATCAAGAAGTAATAATAAAACCCTAGATATCCAAAAACCTAACCCTAAGAGATGAAGCACCAAAAGTCATGTGGGCCCTGATGGGGTAAGTTGGTACATCAACTTCCCAAGGTTGTAACTTTTGCATACGATCTTTGTTTTAGGTGCACAATAGTCCATTGAAAAGGTCTATCCAAGAAATGCATATTTTTCCATCACACTTTTTCTATAGTGTGATTGTGGTGAGCCCAAAAAATGTTGTTTAGAGCCTCAAAACGACCCCGAAGGTTTAGGACTCAAAGCTAGAAAAAATTACCAAGATGAAAACTATATGTCAACCAATTGAAAGAGGTGGGTGGCCACCGATATCCATTTAGATCAATCCTCCCTCCTTAGGAAGAAATGGTCTCCATTGCATTGAGTTTCCCCATCATATGAGAAAATTTATGCCGAATTTGGCCCCAGGTCAGCCACTTTCCTTGGTGTAGGAGCTGCCCCACTTTGACAACACGATAAAGTTGAATCTTCTTTTGGTGAGTACCCTTGACCTGTGTGTCCATGATATGATAAGTGAATTCATTTTCCATGTAGTCAAGGTTGAGCTCTATTGGTGTCAACTATTTTTCTATCTCTGAGGTGTCCAATAATGGTGGAAAGTATGGTCAGAGGAGGTCCACATTAAACATTGGGTGCAAGCGAAGGAAGGGGAGAATGTTGAGCTAAAAAGAATTGTCACCCACAACCTTGGTGATGATGTAAGGTCCATAGAAAAGTGGACGAAGCATCTGATGGGGTCCTATAAGGTGTTACTTCTGCAAATGAAACCAAACTTTATCGCCCACCTGAAACTTGTGAGGCACCCGATGTTGATCATGGTGTTGCCTATACTTGGCATTGGAATTCTGCAAAATAACCTGAACCTATTGGAAGATGTGATGGATTCGTTCAATGAATTTGGTGGCTTCGTCGGATTCGGTTTGAGTATGGGACGATTCTATCTGTGTGGACGCAAGGGGTAGTGCAACATCCATGGGACCCAATGGTTGAAATTCCAACCCCACTGAAAGGGGTTGTGGTCGATTGAGATATGTATGGCTTTGTTGTAACTATGTTGAACATAGGGAAGACTCTCATCCCCTGTGCACAGATGCTTGGAATTGTACATGTGCAATATATGCATGATCATCATGTTGATGACCTTGGTTTGGCCATCTATTTGGGTGTGGAAGGTCATGGATTTGGTGAGATTGATGTCTATCTATGACCAAAGGATCAACCAAAATGTGTTGAGAAACCGGCTTCCCTAGTATGAGATGATGGTTTATGGTATCCCAAAATGTACCCACACTCGTTTGAAGAAGAGATTGATAGTATCCTTCACCGTGATGCTCTTCTTGTAGGTGACCATAATCATCATCTTTGAAAATCAATCAACAACCAAGAAAAAACAACCATCGCTCTGCTTGGTTGAAGGAAGACATGACATGTAGTCCATCGATATGGATTCCCATAGCCTATCGAGAGTAGGAAGAGTGGTGTACATGCCTTTTTTTGCAATGACCGGTTTGGCAATAGCGCAGGCTATGCGCGACCTGATATACTTGAATAAATTTTGTTGCAACACTATCCTTTTCTTTTCTACGTCGAAGTGTCCTGCCACCCAACTCTAGTGAGATTCCCAAAGCAGCTTCACTCGCTCTCGTGATGGGACACAAATATGACCCAGGTGGCACAACAACCCATCATGAATATGGAAATCAATGAAAATTGTGTTTGTTCCCATCATGTGGTAGGTAGTGGCGAAGTCAGAATCTCTCTCGTAGATTTGGGGCCATCTAGAGGTCTTATGTTTATAGGAGTGTAGAACCATGGTTAGTGTTGCAACTGGAGGTCGACTAAGGAAGTCAACGACAAGGTTGGTGATCCCTGTCTTATACTTGATGTTGATATGGAACTGTTGCAATTATGTTGACCACTTCTGATGGTAGTCATTCTATAGTTTTCTTTGTGTTTGCATGAAATGCAGAAGCTTATGATTAGTGTGGATGAATCTCTCCTTCTCAAGAATGTAATGCCTCCACTGGCGGTGGGATTGTAGAATGGATTACATTACTTTGTCGTAAGTGGGGTAATTATGGATTTTATTTGATAACATCTCACTATTATAGGCCATGGGATGTCCATGTTGAGTGAGAACTGCGCCCACAACATAGTATGAAATTTGTCTCAATCTCAAAAGGTTGTTGTAGGTCAAGTAATGAGAGAATCGAGACTCAAAAAAAGCACCACTTCAAATCATCGAATGATTTATGTTGTGACTTCCCCCCCATGAATATTTCCTTTCCACCACCCCTGGTCACTTGGCTAAGGGCCCGTGAAATGTGTTAGACTCCCATCACGAACCTGCGATAGAAATTGGCAAGGCCTAAGAAGATATGAATCTCAGTGAGTGTAGTCGGGGTTTTCCAGTCATGAATGAACTGGATTTTGGCTGGATCAACATGCACCCCATGTTCATCAACAATGTAGCCTAGGCACTAGACCATTTTCATGCCGAAGGAGAATTTTTCCAAATTTTCATATAGTTTGTGTTTCCACGGAGTGTGCAGAACCTGTTGAATATGCTGCAAGTGTTTCTCCCAACTCTTGTTGAAGATAAGGATGTCATCCAAATACACCACCACAAAATAATTAGTGAAAGGCTGCAAGATATTTTCCATCATCCTCATGAAATTTGTTGGGGAATTTGTCAAGCCAAAGGGCATGACTAACCATTCAAAAAAACTTTCTTTGGACTTGAAGGTAGTCTTCCATACATCGGTCAGTTCTATTGGGACCTAGTAGTATCTAGACTTCAAATCAATCTTATTGAAGTATTTTCACCCCTTAAGATGGTCAAGGAGATCGAAAAATCATGGAATTGGGTATCGGTTCTTGAATGTGATTTTATTTAGGGCTCGGTAATCAATCCAGAGTCGCTGGGTATCGTCTTTCTTTTGCACAAGCATAGTTGGGCTTCCACAAGGTGATGAGATAGGTTTGATTTCCCCCCTTTTCCAGCAGCTCTTGGATCTAGCGCTTGATTTCCTCATTTTCTAACAGAGAGAAATAATAGACTAGCCCACTGGGTAGAAGTGCACTAGGGGTCATATCGATTGAGTTCTTGACCTGATAATGCAAAGGTACCCTAGTGGGTGAGGAGAAGATGTCTTTGTATTCCTGCATGACCTTATCCACTTGCTTCTGCTACATGGAGAGACCTTTCATGGAGACCATGGATTTGGTTGCAACCTTCCACTCACTTTGAGCATGAATCATGAAGAAGACAAACTTCTCAGTCTAAGAGATGACCTGATGGGACTACCTCAGGTATCCTATACAATTTTCTATCCAAAGTAATAATAACACTATGAGGCTTAGACTCATATACAACATGATGTTTCCATAAATAAGGTTGGCCCAAAAGAACATCACAAACTTCAAGGGGGGTGACATCACACAATACCTCATCTTTGAAGGGCTTTATGTTGTAGGGAAGGAAACACTATTGGCTAACGCGAAGATCTCTCCTTTGGAGGAGCCATTCGATGTTGTACGATTGCGGATGTGTTTTTTTTTACAGAGCCAACCACTTGATGAACTTCATTGAGATGATGTTATTTTGGCTACTGCTATCAACGATGAAGTATAGTAGATCACTCTTCACCCACATATGTAAATGAAATAGGTCCTCACCTTCCTCTAGTTCATCAAGTTCATCGAGATGGACCTTAGTGGTAGCAAGTGTGGCACTGGGTTTTTCTTCAATGATGTTTCTACGTTTTATTGGTTCTAACTTAGAGTCAGATCCCACATATGATTCAAAGGCTTTCACCTTGGCCACCAATGACTTATTTGAGCAACATTTAGTTGTGTTATTCCAGGGGCTCTTATGGAGCTTGCACCACTTCTCAGTGTCTTTCTTTATCTTCCCATTGTCATTCTTTGTTTTCAGTTTAGACTGGTTGTCTAGAGGCTGTCCATCCTTTCTATGCCATTTTTTCTATGGGTTGGGGTCACCTTTTCCCTGCTTCTGCTGTGAGGGGTTTGCAGACCCAAACTGTCGCATCTTTTGTTTAAGCTTCTACTCAATTTTGACAACATATCGATAGGTTGTGCCCAAGGACAAGATGTCCAATAATTTCATTTCTGTCTGGAAGTATCTATGAAAATTGTTGTGGTACTTGAGCACCAGATGTTTCTTAGAGTCTTTGATACTCATCTTGGTGCGCAAGGTATGGAGGACATTAGTGAACTCTGGCATTGTTTAGTCCCTTTCTTTATGTAGTGTGGTCCATATTGTATATAAGTCGTCATAACTTCCAATGGGGTAGTATTGTTCCTTAATAGCATCCCTGAAAGAACCCCAAGTGGGTGCGACTACAAATAATGTAGATCCCTCTATTTCTTTTTTCTCACAGAAAGTCTCCCACCAATATTTAACACAGGGCACGACCTTAAGGAGTGCAAATGTAATATTTTCTCTACCAGAAAAGTTATAGACATAAAAATACCCTTCTAGAAGGTTTAACCATTTGTCTACACTGTAGATTTCAACCTTGTACAATATTTTACTGAAAACATATTTTCAATAAAAGAACAGAAAATATACAATGGAAAATACACACATTACACTTATATTTTTCCCCTCGAAACCCAAATCGAGAAATCCATCATATTCTATATTCATTCACACCATACATTGTTTACAATACAATATACATATAGGAGCCAGTGGAATCCAAAACCCTAATCCAATGACCTAGATTAGTCAATAATCCTAATTCCTTAACCAGAAATAGAAAACCATCAGAGAAAAACGATGTGCTGAAAATTCACCCATAAATGGACACGAAAATCAAGGAATTTTTTTTTTGGGGGGCACTACCCCTGAACCCCTATAACCCCCCTACGCACCCGACAAAATGTAGACATTGATTCTTGTTGTGAAAATAATATAACACATATCCAACATTCCCCCACTTGTTTTTTTCTTTGCATACATGGGGGTTATAGGGTTACATAGTCAACAATATAGGGTAGCAATGCCTATAGATCCTCTACACCAAGAGAACTTCTCAATGCTCACATATTTTGTTAATGAATCTGCAACATTCTTCAAAGTGTCCACCTTCATCAACAACACCTTATTTTCTTCAATCGTGTCTCTCACAAAGTGATATTGAACATCAATATGATTTTTCTTTGAATGATAAGTCAAGTTCTTCACCATAAAAAATGTACTCTAACAGTCACAATCTATCCTTACATCTTGTTTTACCAACCCAATACCCGAAAACAATATTTGTAACCATACTTATTCTTTTCTTGCATGAGTGGCTTCCATGTATTCAACTTCGGTAGTTGAAAGTGTCACTACATACTGTCTTTTTCTCATCCAACTGATTGCTCCTCTAGATAGGTTATACAAATACCCTCTTGTAGATATCCTAGGATGAAAATATCTAGCCCAGTCCACATCCACAAATCCATGTATTTCCAACAATATGTCCAATCCTGGTCTTCCTTCGTAGCACAATCCATAGCTAGCAGTGCCATGCAAATAACTGAAAACCATATTTACTGTTGTCCAATGCTCCTTCCTTGGTTTTGACATATACTTGCTCAAAAATCCCACTACATGTGCAATGTTTGGTCTAGTATAGACCATTTCATACATCAAACTGCCAACCACACTCTTATATGGAACATGAGACATTTCCTTCTTCTCTTCCTATGTCTTGGGACACTGATCCACATATAATTTTATACCTACAGGAATAGGGACCCTGACTGGCTTACATTCCTGCATATTGAACCTTTGCAATATTGTCTTGACATGTTTTCTGTGATTTAACAAAAGTTTCTTGTTTTTCCGATCTCTTTTAATTTCCATTCCCAAAATAAAATTTGCAGCACCAAGATCCTTGATGTCAAATTTAGAGGACAACTAAGTTTTCACATCCTGGATAATCTCCATGTTGTTTCCTATTAGCAACATGTCATCTGCATACAAGACCAAGTAAATCAAATGATCACCAATTAATTTAAAATATACACAATGATCCTCTTTGTTTCTTTTGAAGCCAAGTCCCAACATATAAGTATACAATTTTTTATACCACATCCTTGGTGATTGTTTTAAACTATACAAGGACTTTTTCATCTTGCATATTACCTCCTTCTTTCCCTTCACAACAAATCCTTCTAGTTGCTTCATATAGATTTCTTCTTCCAGATCCCCATGTAGGAATGTTGTTTCCATATAGATATGTTCTACTTAAAAATCAAACACAAAAGAAATAGATAACAAAAATGTAATTGAAATTAACTTGGCAACAAGAGAACAAATCTCACAAAAATAAATTCCCTCAACCTGGGAATAACCCTTTGGTACTAATCAAGCTTTGCATTTCTCCACTTTGCCTTTTGCATTCAACTTATTTTTAAATACTCAGTTGTTGCCAATGAGATTTCTTCCATTCGACAACTCCACTAGATCATAAGCCTCATTCTTATCCAAGGTTTCCATTTCTTCAACCATGGCCCTTTTCCATAGTTTTTGAACCTCAGAATCCACTGCCTCCCTAACAGTTCTAGGATCATCATCAATAATAGAATTTTTTTTTTTGAATGGAATTCATATCGAGTATACCTTTATACTAGCCTATTTTCCTACATTGATTGCCTCAGTACTAGATTATGAGGATCTTCTTCTTCTTATTATTGTTCTTTTGTAGAGTCAGATTCATCATCCTTTGGCTCAAACTCTATTTTCTCTGGTTCTTCCTTACTTGGTAGGAATTCCTGTTTGACAATTGTAACAACCCTAGTTGAATAAATGTTTAAAGGTTTATTAAGTAACAATTAATTAGGGGATTAATTGTCTTAAAATGGTATTAATTAAACAAGATTGGTATAAGATACTAATTAAATATTTATTAATTAATTAAAGGTTATAATTTTGATTAATTAATTAATTAATTAACTACCTATTATATTCAATAACTTGAGTATTAAATTTAAAAGGGATAATAAGTTATATTGTTAAATAAAAAAATATATATAGTTACGTACATGGAAAGGGATAAGATATTAATTAAAAGGGCTAAGATATTAATTATGAGGGGATAAGGTAATAAATGGGTGGATAAGAAAGTAAATGCATGAGGCAGTGAAGGAGGAATATGGAGGGGAAGGAGGTTTACGAGGGGCATTGATTCTACGGGAGATTGGGGGGGGATGGATTTTGGGGATCTCTTGGATTTGCAGGGAGGAGAGTGAGTTCTAGAGTCGGGAGGATCAGTTCAGGGGCACCAGTTTGCTGGAGGTTTTGGGCATGGAGGCCAGGATATCCATATGATATCCTGGATCTAGGAAGTTACCTAGTTGGTAGGGTGGAACTAGGTTTTGGGCAGTGTTTACACAGTGCAACAGTGGTCAACAAGGCAAGCGAACAACCGGTGGTTTAGCATCAGACCCAGGTATTTAAAATTGTGTATTTGTTTTTATTTGCTATAATATTTTAATATTTGTTGTTAAATTACATGTGTATGTGCTCAAAATAAGGAATATATGAATTTTTATTGTTTTTTTCAATTAAAAGAATTTAGTGAATTTTCTGAAATTAATATTGTTACAATTCATGTAATTATTAGACGTAAAATCTATTCAGCCCCTATATATGGTATCAGAGCCTTTGTTTGAAATCTGGGCCTAAGGGCCAAAAATCCATAAATAAAACTATACAGAATTCTGCTCGCCTTTATAAAATTTACATCAAATTTTAAGGTCTAATCAATATTACCCATAAATGATATCAACACGCAAACCCTTTTCTATTTGATTCATTTTGTGTCTCATACAGATCCCTCATCCTCTCAATGTTTCTAATTAATGAATATGGCTACTCAGAACTCTCTGGAAAGAAACTGAGGAAAAATAATTCTTATTAATTAATTCAAATGGATTGTAACTAATGGTACTTCATTATTTGAAGAAAAAAAAAATATATCAATGTCTTGAGCATTTCACAAACGGTAGCAAAGCCATTTTATGTCCTGCAAATATTTGTAAACTCAAACATGAGAGAAATTAACTAAAAAAAAATAAAAAAATAGTTATGTATTGATACTAAACTCAACCATTAAAGAAAAATATAATGATCATGATACTAGAGAAATAAGAGAGACCGAAAACAACATAAATCCTAAGAAGATGGAAATTTATAGTCACAAACTATATACCCTCTGAATATGAAAGACGATATCATCTGCACAAATAAATATTCATTCAGGCTGAAGAGGTTGAAATAATGGAATTAATATATGCAGAGGTTGAAATCATGAAATTAATATAAATACAGACAATTGCAACGTCTTATTTCCAGAAAATCCAACTCTTCAAGCCGCAGAAATGGAAATTATAGAATGAATAAAAGTGCATACAATTGCAATTTGTTCGCCCATTATAGAATGATAAAAATGGCCTGTATGATATCTGATTCTGTGCCCACCCAAATGACAATTGCAGTGCCCTCTTTCCAGAAAATCAAATGAATTGCACCTCTTTCCAGAAAATCGAATGAATTGCAATGCCCTCTGCCCTCTTTCCAGAAAATCGAGAAAAAAAAAACTATCTTGCTTCATTGCAATATTAGTCTAACACAATAATCCCATCAGATAGCTAGAAGATAATTTAATTGTATATATTTAATATTACAAAAACACAGTATTAGCCAATTTCATAAATAAAAAAAAAGGAAAATACAAACCCCCCCCAAAAAAAAAATCGACATAAGACTTAGATAAGCTAAAAGAGACCTACACCTGAGTTATACCAGCGGTGTTTGTCTATATCTGATGCAAATTAAACTGAGCATCATACTGTGTTTGCAAACAACGATGCTTACAGAAATTACCATCGGCTTTTTCAGAGTTTAAAAGAAGATTATGAAGAAAAAAAAACCAGGGTTTCCAGTATAATCAATCGACGATATTATAGAATCCTCACGATCCTGTACGGACGCATCTAATAAAAAAAAATTGAAAGTATGATGAAAAAAGGAACCAACCGTACCTCCAACGAATTCGGAAGTAGGACCTGGCGATGCAAAACCCCAACTGCTTGTCGCTCTCTGTTGTCTCTGTTCAAAAATAAAATTGCATCTATTCTGATTTGTACCATCTATTCCCATTCCCAGTAGAGTGATATTTGAATTTGTTTTGAACAATGTTAGGAGGAGAAGCCCGTGCTGCTGTAACATAAAAGAACCCAAATCGCCCAAAAATATGATATAACAAATCGCGCCAAACACCGTTGTATCGCAGGCATTTCTAATTTTTAAGGTATTCGGACGAGAAGCACTCTCGAGTGGACGTCTTACATCTGGTGACCCCTTAAGCTTTTTTTTTTTCAAAAACATTGAAGGATTTGGTGGCATTGAATAGCTATATGTTGTATCTCCAGGGATCTAAACCATGGCTAAAGAGGAAGGGTCAGAGATCAGTAGAGAAGAGATATGAAATGGAGCAGGGGGGATCCAAGGGAAGGTCCTACAAGGGCTACTTGTATTATTCCTCTCAATTGAAGAGCAACCAGCGAAATCCTCTTTGTATTGGATTCAACAGAGATTTGCAACAAATACCAAATTATGTTGAACCAGAGTCAGATATAGAAGCTGCTTCAAAGGAGAGTCGGAGCAGGACTCCAGCATGGCAAGTAACCACAACTACAACGCACCAGGCCAAGTAACTACAACTACCAGCAACCGAGCGTCTACAGGAGGAAGAAAGGGCAGGGCACGTGGGCCTCATGCACCCACAATGCCCGATTTTAGTTTAAAAAAAAAATTATATAGATATATTATTTAGAAAAAAAAAATTAGGAATTATGTTTTAATCTCGTTTAATTTTTTTATTATTATTATTTTATTTCTTTTAAATTTAAATGATTAAATT